>JASFAX010002625.1:0-45266 GCA_030737875.1 Allium sativum | reverse complement strand
TTCACCCCCTCTAGGGTTAATCTAGATCCAACAAGTGGTATCAAAGCCAGGTTATTTCATTAACCCAAGAATCATGTCTCCTAGTTGTCAGTACATTGAGAATCAGTCCAGTCACATTCCAAACATTTTTGATGGTATAGATTTTTTGAATTGGAAAGCAGAAATGAAATCCTATTTGAAATATGTTAAATATTGGGATGTTGTTAATAGTGGAGGTGATATAATAGATAGGAATGTTAGTGCTCATGGTATGCATATTCTTTATTCTCATCTTAATAATAACCAACTTGATCATATTTCCTATTGTTTGACTGCGCAGGAAATTTGGAAAACTCTCAATACGAAGTATGGATAAATTGACAACAATTTCACAAAACCCCTGAATATCAACTCAAGTTTAAATCTATGCTTAACAGGTTTTACAAATGATAATCCAGATGGATTTGTCGATGGACGCTCAACATATGGCGAAACTAAAGATCTTTCATATGAAGATTTTGTTTATTTTTGTACTGAATTAATAAATGCTGTTGATAGTCTCTAATCGAAAAATAAAACTCTGAAATCTGAAAAACTTGAGTTAATCACCAAAAATAATATTTTGGAATTAAAACTTGAAAATATCATGAAAGTTTCAAACTCTAATTGCAAGAATTGTTTCAACCCAAAAAACAATTTAGCTCATCTAAATGAAAATATACAAAAGCTTGAAAAGCAAATTATGAGTTTAAAAGAAAACGATGATTAACTAATCTATATAAACAGTACCTTGCGAAAAAGTTGGAAACTTTTAAGATTTCAAATTCCAAATGTGAAATTACTGAGAAACAAAAACGTTTTGAGAATGAAATTTGTGAGTCCAAGGCCAAAATTGAGAAGCTTGAAAACGAACTCTTGGTTTTGAAACAAAATGATGCTGAAAAGAGTAAGATCGCTAAAAATCATTGTTCGAATTTGATAAAAGAAAATAGTGATCTGAAATCAAAAATTCGACGACTAGAGTCAACTTTGACTAAATTTTCAGATAGTGAAAAATCTTTGAATATGTTGTTGGAAAGCTAGTATTCTGTTGGAAATAAGCAAATTCTTGGTTTTGGGAAAACTAATGTTTTTGAAAGACGAAATTCTAATGATTTTAAAAATCCTTCAAACTACTTTGGAAAGAATCAATTTGAAAATTCAAACTCTGATAATCTCAAAGGATTTTTAAATCATAAACATGATGTGAATTTGTTTTATAATAATCCATTTAAACAATCCTGGATCCCAAATAAAACAAACTTTGTTAAATTCAAACAGATCTGGGTTCCTAAAGGTATGAAAATTAATTCTGATGGATTGTTATATAAACAAGTTTGGGTACCTAAAGCTGTGAACAAAACTGTGAGTGGTTTTACAAATTTTGTTAGACCACTCGATTCTCTAAACTGTTAGGTACCAAAGGAGGCTAGGGAACTGCATAGCTAAAGAAAAATTGGATTCAAACTGCTACATATCACAGAATCATTCACGGTTCCTTAGCCACATCTGTTGAGTTAGAGATTCTGATTTACATTGGATTCTGGTATGGTTTCTAAACTCACCTTTGTAAATATTCTCTGTTTTTTTATTTTCTTTGTTTATTTCTCCTTCCGTCCCTTCTATTTTTTTCTTTATTTTCTTTTGTTTTGATTTGTCACTGTCATATCTTTGTAACTTCTTGGGCTTCATTAACTTCCCATTCCAGAATTCATATTTTTCTGGAATTGTGCTTCATTCGAATATAACTCTAATGTTTTAATCATTTCCAGATCTTGAATCTAAACTTGTAAATATCTGCAATTGATTTGAAGTTTATTTCTGATTTCTAAATTCCTAACACTATTGATGTATTCGTGTCATATCTTGAATACTGTTAATTTTGAATTCTATTTTTTTAAGATCCGAATATTTAATGAAATTTCACACATCTCTATTGTTTTGGGTTTCTCTTAATTCATTTTAGAAAGGCTTGAAATAAAATACTCATTACAGCACACCAATATTTATCAGTTGTGATAATTTCATTATTTTTCAGATTGGCTTGGATGTTTTGATTTATGTTGAATCAGTAATACATCCTGAAATTCATCTTTATTCATGAACATTATGGTTGTTTTTGTTTGTTTGAGATCACTTGAAAATTTATGATATTTTGAATCTCACACACCTCTCAGATCTAAAATTATTAATCCTGTGTGATTAGTTCATTATATCTCAAGATTAACATTTGTTCAAGTGATTTTGAATAAACCACTATTTTTTGGATCATGAATTATTACTCAAACTTGATGTAAATATTCTGAAAAATTCTTTGGACTTGTCAAAAATAATTTGGAAAAATTCTTTGAAAATTCGGTCTTGAAACTCCGTGTTATTTCATGATTTTTTATATTTAAATATTTGTTTGTTTAAAATCATTTGAAATTATTGTTTTCGTGAATCTCACACGTCGTGAATTTAAAACTTATTATCTGGTGTGACTGATTCATTGAATCTCAATCTTCTCATATCCTTTCAAATGATTTAAAATAAACCATATATTTAATCATTGGATCATGAACCATTCTTCGACTATTTGAAATATCTTTGAAACATCTCCTTGACAAGTCTGCTTCGAAAATGATTTCTGTGCTGCTCAGATATTGTTCTTGAATATATTTTTTGGTGACTACTTGTTTTGGTATCAAATATATGCCATGCTCTGATAGATGATATTAATTTGATTGATTTGTTAACCGTGTCTGCTTAGGCTTTGTGATTAAGATTTTGTTGTCTGAGATATCTTTATTCATCTCTGGTATCATTTTAAAAAAAAATCCTTATGAATAGAGACATCAAGTGGTATCAGATTAGGATGTGCTGAATTTTTTTATTGATCTTATTCTCATCCTATATATATATATTATCTTGTATATATCTCTCTAAATTCCTCTTGTAACTGATTTTCAGTTTTAAAATTATTTATTTTTTGTTCATTCAGAAATTGAAATCAATATCCAAATTGAACTGTATTTATAATTCATCAAAATTATTATTAGAATTTGAAATTGTGATGAATTGTGACTGCAGTATATGTCACATCAAGAGGAGATTTTATTTAGATTTTCATGATGGTTGAATAATTATTATAATATCTTTGAATTGGCGATTATTTGACGACCATCTCCTTTATCTATCATCTTTTTGTCATCCATTATGAGTTTATACTAATGTAGAGAGTTTAATAATTTTTAAATCTTTTTGAATAAACAGTGGAAATATTTGTGATAGAAATGGGACTATGTTATTATTCAGAATTAGAGATAACTGAAATTTTCAATGATCCCGGTAATGTCGAGCATATTTCATAATATAATTAATTTAGAAATTTATTTCACAGTCGATTTCTGTACCAACCACATTTTCTATCATGCATGTACTGGTTTTATATACCGAGGAGTTTTTTTCTTTTTAAAGATGAAATGATAAATATAATTAATATATAGGTGTATCTCTAACCTCATTTAAAAATCCAAGCTCTGGTCATGCATGGTTAAGAGACAACTTATAAATTAAGCTACGACTGACCTCATTTAAAAATCTAAGCTCTGGTTATGTGTGGTCAGTGTGCTCTTAAATAAAAGAAAAAGAAAAAGAAATTATTATGCTATATAAATTGAAATTAATCTGAAATTCTCCTTGGTGTATAAAAACCAGCCTATCAATCCATCTTTCTAATCTGTGAAATGTGTTGAAATCTTATGAAGTATTATGATTTGTTGATTGATAGCTATTGGGATTTGAGATTATATGATTTTATCACTTAAATTGAATTTATAACTATAGCCCGAATCCATCACTGTTTTTGTGCTCATTTTATAAAATTCTTTTAGAAAATAATTGGAAATATATGTTTTTTGAAACTCTCTCCATAATAGATAAAATTCATCGTAAATCCGTCATTCTCTAAAATTTGAAATGTGCCACTAGTTCTCTATTTATTATGATTTTTGTTTAGCTGATTGAGATTTATGATGACCGTTCTTCCTCTTATGCTGAAATTGTATTTTTTTTAGTCAATTTTCATCTATACTTTAAATTTTGAATCGTTTTGATGATAACAAAAGAGGGAGAATGGATTGAGATTTTGATTTATGAGTAAATATTTTATAAATATTTTTTATTTTCAAAATATATTAAATTCATTCGTTTCACTCATACACAGTTGTAGGGGGATTTTTTTGCTGTAGGGGGAGCTAATAAATAGAGGGAGTTCAATATTCACTGTCAAACATATTCATTGTGCTCAAAATCTTTTATTTGTTTACCATCATCAAAAGGGGGAGATTGTTGTATATGACGTAGTTGTATACACAGTTATATGATTTTTGTTTGATGATAACAACCAAATAAAAATTATTTTAAATGTGTTTGTTACTGTACTGTTCTATATATACATCACAGATAGGGAATATAATATTTATATTTAAGTAGAACATGACTGTAAAGACATTCATATATTCATACAATATTTTATTTAAGTTGAATATTATATTTCAAATATTTAAATAGTACAACTATTTATATTTCCACTATTCAAACACTTCATATGACATTGTACTTATAAATAAACTGAATAAAATAGACAAGTTTTCTTGGAAACAATAAAATTATATTTTAATCAAATTTGTTTATTACAAATATCAGTACAATTCATATAAATACACAGCTCCTCACTACATCACTCATCACTCAATAGATTCATTGTCACTCTATTATTCATACACAACAGATACACAGTTACATTTCATATAAAATTTCACTGTTATACAGAACTTTGACATATTCACTGACACAGTCTACAATTCTTTGCCTTCTGTCTTCACAGCATCCTTCAGTCAGTCCAATCTTCATACCTGCCATATACAGAAACACACACACACACAGTATATGAAACAGAAATAATATTCAAAATTCATGCAAGTATAAATTTTATTTTTACAATTTTATTTGCCTCAGTTTTCTGGTGTGTTTCTCATCATTTTTCATGAATTGATCTGATATGCGAATATAGCATGCGCACGATACATGTATACACATACATGTGTATGTATTTACACATATTAATGTGCAGGGATAGGAAAATTCATCTGGTGGCTGCGTGTACACACGTGTATAAATATAAATGTGTGCACTGCCTCGCCAATCAGCGAGTAACCGAGGAGTAGCCACCAGGACCATCTCAACTCAGTGCATATGGATATGGTTGAGAGTGTGAACAATTCAAATACAGCATACATGTTCAAGCAGCCCAATCAAAGCAGCTCAATCATGTCAACTCAAGTGGAAAATGAAAAGGTGTTGTGCAAATATACATGAATGATCAATTGTCAAAAGCAATACATGGTATGGATGGTCGAGCAATATGCAGCATGAAGTTTTCAAGTCAAACTAACTGATTCGAGCAAATGTCAAGTATGGTGCAGTTAAAAAGTGCTCAAGTAAAATAGGAACTGTATAAATATGACATGCATAAATAGTTCAGCTCAACAACCAATAAGAAATCATATGTTTCTAGCACAAGAGTCAACTGTCCTGCTCAATACAAAATGGCTTAATAGCTTCAAGGCAGCATGGTCAGAGAAGCAAAAATTACAACATGGTGTTCAAGTGGATCATGTGATCAGTCCAGTCATGTTTCAAATAGGGGATGGTGACATGTTCACATAATCAAAAGCAAGTTTTATATTCATTCAGCATGGACATGCAGTACATATGGTTTTTTGTTTCATCATGTATGACAAGTGAACACAACACAGTGAAGCATGGATATAGCAAGTGTACAAGACTTCATTCAAACTCATGTATACGGTGAAGCATAAATTCATTTTAGCATGATGATGTAGGCAAACAAGTGTATGTATACATATTTGGTGAAACTACACACATAAGACATCTAATAATCAAGACAGCATTTACAAGCAACAGGGAGTGTTCATCACCAAGTTATTCAAATAATAATAATAATAATAAACTAGAAAAGCTCAATAGTGTAACAGACTACAAGCTTATGAAGTCAAGGTCGTGGTGCATGTACATCTCAGCGTGATTTCATGGAAAGATACACAGAGGCAAATACAGCAAGACCAAAATCAGTACAAAGAAATGATACAAAAGATTTATGGAAAGATCACAGTAACAACTATGGCGATGACCATGCTCATCAGTTCAGGTTAAAATAAGGAGGTGTAAATCACATTGGACAATGCATGGAAAATCTATACGTAATGTCTACAACATTATATTTACATGGGTGTGCATGTGTAAACATATGAGTTCAGTTTTAATAAACAAGGTCAAACAGATCAAGGGGTCTTTCAATGCAACAATATCACAATTTCATTTCTAGAAAGTTTGGCAAGGAACAAATCGAAATGGTGCATTCAAATGTCTTGGAAAGGTTTCAATGCCTTGCCAGAATTTTAGTCTACAGATTAAAGCAAAATTGGAAGTGAATTTATTATGTGCATATTTGGCATTCAAGAAGCAAATTTAAGTCGCCAAGAATTTACAAGATTTCTTTTGTGAAAAATCACTCAGCATTTTAAGATAACATATCAATACGCAGAAACTCATTCCAAGAAAGCATATAATCAAGACAGTCAAGTATTTTGATTGCAAGGATTTTACAGTGGAAAATAAAGGAATAAAAGCATTTCATGAATATCATTCCGGGCAACTATCTATTTGATTTGCAACAAACAATATTAGGCAATGAATTTTATTCAAGGAATCATCAAATAAATACTTTCAGATTCACTAAAGAGGTTCATCAATTTGATTTCACACAATAGCCAAATCAATCAAGGCCAAGTATTTCAAGAATTACTCGATTACAATAAGGGCAGATTGAAACCAAGATTCAAAAGAGGAAACCCGAAAATTTAGATTAAATCATTCTAACGAAATCAGAGGATAGGTTTTTCTAAAATCCCTATTTGAACATCACATACATCATCGGCTAAAAGGTATCGAAAACACAAGGCTAAACTCAAGAGAAGAAATCAAAATTACCCAAATTACTCACAAGTTTTCGAATAGAAGAAATTTCCCAAATCTGTGAAGTAAGGAGGATCCAAATCGATCGACATCATCAAATTGAAGCAATAAGAGAACCACGACATCATTCCATCAAGCAATCGATCAATTCGGGGAAGAATTGGAAAACCCTAGCCGCCATTTCTGTTTACAGAATAAAAGAGATCGGGTTTACAAAGGAAAGATGGACCGGCCTATTTTTCTAGTTCAAGGAAAAAGGGGATGACCCTTTATTTATTTTTATCTCCTAAGGTTTTCTATTTTATTTTCTACTTTGTTTTGTATTTTCTATTTTGCTTTGAAAATGTCTGAACAGTTTCTAGGTTCTGTAAAATCTAGGGAAACCAGTTAGGGTGTTAACTGGCAGTTTACTAGAGTTTGTAAAACTAGGGGAAAATCTGGTCTAGTGGATATAGACCAGTCTAGGGTTTTGAGCGTAGGGTTAAGACAGGAGCAGGCGCTGCGAGTTTACATGGGATTATAAGCGGGATCTGTTTTTTACACCTAGTAGAAACCTTAGGAATGCAGCAGTAGGCAGGTTTTGCCGAAGCTGGGTATCTCTATGTGTTATTTCCTTTCTGCTTTTTATTTCTGCTACATTTTGTGATTTGTTTATTATTTAATATCCCGTCGGATTTTTAATTCATTGAAAAACTGTGATAAACCCTGTTCCCCCCCTCTAGGGTTAATCTAGATCCAACATGTATTGCCTCTGTATATCTACACATTTTTTTTATCCAATTAGCACAATGAATAAATTTCATAGTACAATTAGCATAATAAAATTAAGTAAAATGGTCAGTTATATATCATTGGAAATAGAAGAAAAGTCGACATATAAGAACATGACTTGCCCAATGGCTTAGTTAAAACTGAGCTTTTTCGTTTCAGTTTCATTGAGCCTATGGGCACAAAGAAACTAAGTCATAAAGCTCAGTTTCAAATGAGCCTTTTCGGCTCAGTTTCACTGAGCCAAAAGGCTTAGCGAAACCGAGCCTTTAGGCTTAGCGAAACTAAGCCTTTGGGCTCAGCGAAACCAAGCCTTACAGCTCAGTTCAAACTGAGCGTACGACTTAGTTCAAACTGAGCGTACGGCTCAGTTCAAACTGAGTTGTAAAGCTCAGTTCTAGCTAAGCCCCAAAGCTTAGTTCAAGCTGAGCCTTACGACTCAGTTCAAGCTAAGCCTTACGGCTCAGAGAAGCTGAGCCTTACAACTCAGTGAAGCTGAGCCATAAGGCTCAGTTGAACCTGAGCATTACAACTCAGTTTCACTGAGCCTTAAGGCTCGATTTTAGCTGAGCCTTTACGTCTCAGTTTGAACTGAGCCATAGGGCTTAGTTCGTTGGGGCCTTACGCTCAGTTTTAACTGAGCCTGAGCCGAGCTCAGAAACACAATGAGTCTCCGTTATATAATTTGAAAATATAACTTTAATGGATAAAATGCTCCTCTATGTACAACATACTACATGTTGTATGGAAAAATAAGAAAGAACGATCATTTTAAAATGGCTTAACTATCCAAAATAAACATCTCTCCATGTCATTGAATTATCATATAAGCATTATCAATTAAAAGTCTATAGTATAGAGCATAGGCATAACTAGAAAATAAAAAAATTAAGTTTTCAGTCGACACCCTAGGAATATTGCTGGTACCAGGCCTTTGTGTGTTTCTTGAAGAAGCACATGTCTCTCCTTCTCCTATAAGCTGCATGTAAAGAAGGTTTAGCTCGTTGTGAGAGAGCTCCCTACTCTGACTCTCGGTCATTTGAGCAACTTGGTCATTATATTTGGCCTGTAATTTACATAAAAGATAGGTATTGTATTATATAACAGAATTAGAAAATTATAAACTATAATTTAAATCTTTTGTTGATTACATACAACAAATTATTCCAAATACTCATCAATCCATCCCCCATCGATAGAGCCATCCGGTTTATCAACATAATGTGTATGAATATAAACCTGCATGAATATTGGTGTTCGACCTTGTTCTTTCTCCTAGAAAATAAAAAGAATTTATCATGTCTTTATTTCGATTGTATACTATTATTAGTTAAAAATTTAAACAATTACCATATCATTCATCCATTGTGCCATTGACTTAGAACCACATCTATGTGGCCTTGGATTTTTCTCGCGAACAATTGAGTTCTTTTTAGAAAGCTCCTTCACATCCTCCCTCTCCCAGTAGGCTAAAAATTGTTGTCATACCTCATATGTTATACACTTTTCATATCTTTTCATGTCTCCAACAATCCACCTATACTCAAAGAACACTTTTGATCCCATAACAGTCTGATATCAACAAAAGAAGTAGTGGTATCCCAAGTGTACAATGCCTATACATGATTTTAGAATCGAATAAATAAACTGAAAAGCTTAATAATGAATGGACTAAATATTGCAAGAACCTGAATTTCAAAGTTATTCTAACTTAAACTCGTTAAACCAAAGATCCTTAATATTAGTAGGAATCGTACTGAAACAAGGCCAAAATAATGTCAAGTGGGCCTTAAGCATAGAACATATAGTACGAGATGTCGAGTCACTATTCGTGAATTCCCAGTAGTTAATGCAGAAATTAGAATAAATTATGTAATGTATTATTAAAATATATAGTAATTCGAAAATTTAAAATTTTTACTTACTCGTCACTATTCCTACAATAGATGAACATGGTACCGACTGAAGAAGTCGAGCCAGTCTGTGACACTTGTCCAGATAGCCCAGGGGTGCCTTGATCAAGATCACATCTATCTGAAGGGGTGGATTGTTTATCGATAGAGGGTGGTGCTGGTTCGATCAAACCTAAACCACGTCGAATACCACTATGACCACCACGACCACCGCTGCTACTATGGCCACTGCTACTACGACCACCGCGACCACATGAACTAATATCTATTACATGAATACGAAATTTGCAGCTATATACATAGGATAATCTAACATTTCAAAATGAAAGTAGTGAAATTTATTTAAGACAAGGTTTGAATACATTCATCAATGAGCATAGAATGTAAATCAACAATTGAAAATTTTACTACTAACTAAACATAAACAACTTCATAAACATAAAAGCAACCGAGCAAAACACATGCCGAAAATCATAATTAAATATACATGTAGCCAATCTTCATTATCGTCATCACTCTCAATGTTAACACTCTCATCTTCAAGCTCACACTCAACTTCTTCTACTTCAATTTTCTCATCGTCATCTTCATCTACTTCGACCCCATCATTGACATCATTAATAAGAGATCCTATGTCTTCTACTTGTTGTACAACCTCCAGTAGCTCATTAGATTCTACATCATTTTGATATGCTAATTATCAGTTATGATAGTGTTTTAGTGAAATGACCATCTCGGTTTTGTTTTAGTTACATCACACCAATTTGGATGGCTGTTGTCGATAGCAGGATACAATGTGAAATAAACTTGTGTATCCTGTGCTGCTAACACAAATGGATCATATCCTAATTTTTTTTTTCGTGGTTTATTTCAATAAGAGGACAGTTCTTATGTATGCGTTTTACTCCAATATCCGACCTACTATCAAACCATCGACATTTGAATAGAAATGTTTTTAACACCGGCACCACCGAGTAAGATAACTCGATTATTTCCTCTAGTACACCATAATAATTAGTTATATCATCATCGTTGTTCCCACCTTTGATACAAACTCCACTATTAAGAGTTGTCTTTTTCTTTCCACCTTCTTCTGTGTGGAAATTAAATCCATTTACAAACATTATTGGACATATTCTGTAACTAGTACGCGGACCAAAAGCAAGTTTCCTAAAGCAAATGTCGGTGATGTTGTTTGTATCAACCTATCAGTTTGAATTAAACACACAAGTTAATATAGAATGAATACTGTGCAAGGTTAAAAAAACATTACTTATCATACTTACATATTGTTTAAACTATCCCTCGAATTCTTTGCAGAGTTCAGCATTGGGATATTCACTTTCGAACTTGCTGTTTAAACGAAATACACAGGTTAATATCTAAGGAGTATTGCATATAGCTTGAACAGATTGACCTTTATTTAGTTAATGACTAATCAAATTACTATAGTGCCTTTATATGTTCAGTTAATTCATTGAAATTAAAAAGCACAGTTGCATTGGCTATATTGTAATCCTTTGTTGTAGTGAAGTCTTTAATATTCTTCCATTTAAAGATGGACATCCTTGTTTTTTGAATACTGAGAGAACGTTATTGACTAAATCATCCACATGATCATCAAAATAATGACCACGATTGAAATTTAACCTCACATGATCATCGAAATAATGAATAAAAAATATGGATGCTACTTCAATAATGTACGCTTGACAAATAGAACCTTCGACGCGTGCTTTCTGTTTCATCGTTTTCTTTAGGTGGCCTAGATACCTTAAAAAGAAAATGTGTGAAATTAACTATGACATGTTCTATATTTAAACATTGCGTAAACAAATGTAATTATTACATACCTCTCAAAAGGATACATCCATCCATACTGCACTCGTCCCCATAGTAATGGTTCAATTGGTAAATGTAATGGCAAATGTTCCACGTAGTTAAAGAATCCATATGGAAATATTTTCCCTAGTTTAAATATTAATTTGGGTACTTCTCTTTTAAGCTTCTGCAAATGGATTTTAGATAGAGTTGTCGAGCATATATCTTTAAAGAATAAACTGAGCTCTGTTATAGGCATCCAAACCTTTTGTGGTAAAAGCTCTTTAAATACTATTGAAAATAAAGTCTCTAAAGATACATGACATTGTGACTCTTCATACCTGATAGAATAAGATCCTTCATATCAAAGCATCATTTCATATTAGAAGCAGCCCCATTGGGAAATCTCAAAGAATCGACCGACTCAAGTACTTTTATACAACGAGACCAATCCAGCTGATAACAATCAAGAACTTTGAAGTTTGGACGAATAGGATTATTCTTAAGCTCTGGACGATTGCAATAGTATTCGACATCTTTTCTTGATCTTAAATCACCATTGGTTTTTTCCTTTCGCATTCATAATTGTATGAAAGAAATTCTCAAATACATTTTTTTTAATATACATCACATCTAAATTGTGTCGAATTTTTAGATCCTTCCAATACGGCAATTCCTAAAATATACTCTGTTTGCACCAATTGTGATAATCACCTTTGCCAGGAATTTTGGGCTCTTTATTTCCTGTCTCATATAATTTTGCATAATCTTGTACAATATCAAATATCTTTTCTCCATTCAAAAAAGCTGGTGGATGCAAATTAATAGTTTTATTTCTTTCAAAGTTTTTCTTATCACATCTAAATGTGTCATTTATTTGTAAAAATCGACGGTGGCAATCCTACCAACACTGCTTACCATCAAGCTTCAATATAAATTCTTTTGTCGAATCCGTGTACACAGGACTAGATAATTTACCTCCCGTACTCCAGCCCGGAAGCATCATGTACGCAGGAAAATCAGTTATCGTTCATAATAAACTAGCAAATAGTTTGAAAATTTTCCTTTCTGATACATCATACGTGTCAATACCTGCTACCCACATTTTCTTCATGTCCTCGATTAAATGTTGCAAATAAACTTCTATTCCGTTTTTTGGATTTTTGGGTCATGGATTTTGCATACACACCCAAGAAGGTAAAATATAAAGTGTCAAAATAACTGGCCAAGTGGAGTATTTTTTCACCGCACTGGCTAAAAGGTTGGAGATCATCAGTGCATAAACCGAGCCTAATATTTCGTGATTCATTGGCAAAATCATGATATTTTTCATCGAAATTTTTTCATGCTTCTCCATCTACAGGATGATATAAAATTCCTTCCTCTCGAACCCGTTCACTATGCCATCTCATGTGCTCTGCAGTGGCACAAAACGAATACAATCTTTGCAATCTAGGAATAATCGGAAGATAATGTAAACGAGTAAAAGGCACACCTTTATCATTACTTTTTTTCTTTTCATACCTTCCTAAGCCACAAAATTTACATTGTGAACGGTTTATGTCTTCTTTTCGATATAGCATACAACCATTTTGACATGTATCTATCTTTTCATACGCTAATCCGAATGCAGACACTTGTTTTTTTAATTGGTACCAATTTTCAGCCAATATAGTTTGCAAACCGGATGGGATCACATCTCGAATTAAACTAAAAAACTCATTCATTAATTTTTGGGTACCGTTATTTGTGGATTTTATTGCAACTAGCCTAGCAGTTGCTGCCAACTTTGTCATAGGATATCCATCGAAAAGCGGTTTTTTATGCTCCTAACAAATCAAAAAAAGATTTGGCTTTTGGATTTGGCTCTTCCTCTACATCCAAGGAATTAGATAACATGCTCAGACCAGCGGCATCAATAACCATTTCAGTCATTCTATTTTTTGTAGTAGTAGATTCATTAAAATTAACACCAAAATTTACGTTGTCGTCCTCAACATCTACCGACGTATTAATAACGTTCACCGCATCTTCAGCATGATGTATCCACACATAGTAATCGTCCATAAAACCATTTTTAGTCAAATGTCTCTGAACAATTTCATGAGGATGATATTTTGTAGCTTTGCATTCCTTACAAGTACAACGGATTTCCATCATGTTTGTTCCATTGGAAGATGCCACTAGCATGAACTCATTTAAACCTCTTAAAAATTGAAATGGAATTGCTCGTCTATGTCCCACATCTTTGTACATCCCAGCGCGACGAACTTTCAAATGTTCCATCTTCTACTGCATAAGTAAGACACATTATAATATAAGATGAGTACTTATATTATTATTATTGTACAGAACTATAGTAATTTCGTTATTTTAATAGTTATCTAATTATCGTAATATTTTATTTAGATGGGTATAATTTTAAATTCGCACACATATAAATTCAACATACTATTTACATTTTCCCCCTTTTTTGTAAAATATATAAAAGTAAAGTAAATATATGGATAAAACATGAGTTGTATTGATTAATTTCAAACTATACATGGATTAGCAAGATTGCATTTGTCAATGGATTTGATTTGATTCGTCACAACATATTGTTGATGATTTAGAGAAAAGAAAAAAAATCAATAGCGGTACAAATGTAGAACATATTCAGATTTCAAATGACATAGAAAACCACTTATTTTTCTAAAGACCTATGGCATAGAAATGAAATTTTACTAAAAGATGAATGGATATACATGAATTCGTACTTTAAACTATTATTTAAAAGTTCTAACTAAATTTTTTGACATATTAGTTGTTTTGTTGAATTCTGAAAAAATATATACAAGTAGTAAATAATAAATGCCATTGTTCTTATATATATATATATATATATATATATATATATATATATAAGCTAGCAAATTATTTAGGCTTCAAATTTGAACATCATTATTTAATGCCTTTATCAAACCGACCGTTAGGGAGGTTTCCCTACTGTAAGAGCCAAAATCAATTTGTCCATCCCAATCACATTCGGCATCCTATTCGCACCCGACATTTTTCCTCCGTGTTTTCTTCCATCCTCGTGATCCATGTTTCTCCTTTTCTCTTGAATTTTTCCTCCCAAGCGAATTTTCGGATCTCTCTCTTGAATCTTGCTCCCAAATCAGACTTTATAAACAGAATATCGACGAAATCATTTTTATTACATATTTACTTTAACCGAGATTCAAAGCTTTCAAAGCCAAATACCAAAATTAGATCTCCAAACTTCCAAAATCAAACTCCAAATTGCGAACTTGTTTGGGGGGGGGGTGAAGGCGATAGTTGTGGATGCGAATTTGAGCTTCAGTGGGGTTTGTTTTGCAGTTTGTATTGAAGATACGAGTTGGTGTCTAGAAACGAGATGGTGAAGCAGAAGTTTCTGAAGTTGCGCCTTGCCTCCATGGGAAAACCCTAACTGCCTAACTCCAAAATCGACGCAACAACTTGCCTCCTTAGTAACTGAAGTTGCCACCAATCTTCAATCGCTAGCTATAGATCTCGGAACAACCCTCACCATCTCCAACTGCAATCACGTATCCTATAACAAAGGATTTTTTTAGCTATAATGTGTTTAAAAATGAATTTGTCCCAAATAGATTTAGCTAGCATTAACATGGAGGGCATTTGTAATTTGCTATTTCAGTGCATATTACTTAGTATTTAATACATCTCACTTTAATAAATTACATTTAAGAAAATTATGGTCATTACTTAAATATGTCTTTAAAGATTAATACTTTTTTTTAAGGATCAATAGGTCATTGGATTTATGGTATTGTACTGGCTTGGTATAGATTTATAATACTATCTAACAGGTATACATTTCGGTGTTCAAGCATACTCACTATTTGTGTTTATTGGCAGTAGCTATCAGTTATATTGGTTTAGGTAACTCTCAATTAATGTTGTCATTCATAATGTAAAATCATTTTTTTCTATTATCATTAATATTGGTTTCTAGCATAAATTTATGATAGTTTCCATAATTGTTTGGATTGCAAACGGGACTCTTGCTGCATTCCTCTCCAGCATTATTCAATACCAGTTGGATTAGGTGTATTGATAGTACTTTTTTATCTATTGTTGTTTATATGATTTCCTAACAAAGATTTGGATGTTATTTTATGCAAAGATCTAAGAGTCTTAAATCAAACACTGGTATATTTATAAAATCTATTATACTAGATTTGGGTAAGCTTATGTTTCTTTATTTGTTCATTGTTAAAACTTAATCCTTGTGTAATACTGTATCAAACTTTTCATTACAGATAGGAATAGGTGTAAGTTGTCAGTTTGAAAGCAGTTTTAGGATTGCATCAAGGAATGCTTAGATGGCTCGAGAGACCGATGCTTTCATCAGTCTGCCTGGTATTTGTGTTCCACTTTAAAACCGAAAAAAAGTAATGACTTTGTACGTAGTAAGATTTTGTTAAAGTTTGTAGTACAACACTCCTTTCTAATAGGTTGTATATATTAAACAATCTTGAATTCACCTATTTTTAAGGAAAACAAATACAAAGAGACATTTTAAATATCATGAGTATTATACTTTGCTTAAGAAATCAACGGTCCCAACTTCAAAGGTAACACGAGCAATATGAAACCATTGTTTTCTAATTTTCTTTTATAGCAGAATGTGAAATATAAATTTTTGTCAACAATAAGAGGATTTAAGCTTGCTTCCGTTGGTGATTATCCACGAGGAGTCTCTTATGCATTTTAAAACATTAGTCTTCACTCCTCCAACAGTATATCAAATTGATTTGTAATGATTCACTTGGTTTCCTAAATGTACAATCTATAGTTTTTTTTGTTTTTTGTTTTGAAAAATTCTACTTTACCTACATACACATACATATGTTGGTGTATATGTAGTATGTATGTGTGTGTATTTGTATGCATCTGTATCCGTCTATTTGAGTGCATTTACATGCTCATATGACATTTATAATGTTTAGCTATTAGTTTTATTTTAATAATTCAAACAAAAGTTCAGTATATATTCTTAAATATGTATGTGTGTATTTACTAGACTCGTTTAAGCATGAGAATTATATTTAATGTTCACTTGATAAAATTCCAGGTTAGTTTTCTATATAACGGTTTTCATGGATACCTTTTATTACTATTTCAATGCTTACAAGGTTGAGAGATATTGTTTCTTTATAAAGTTGAATTACATTTACATTAATAAATTTGTTTAGTTAATTTCGGTCTCCGTTACTTGAGTCTTCCATAGCTATTTTTCAGGCGGTTATGTTTAGTTAATTTAATTATTTATTTTTATTTGTTTAATTTCAGGGGTACATCTCCTTCCCAGACATCGGACTGAACCTTGACCTCATCAGGTATAACTCGCAGCATATTTAGGGTTTCAATCTTCGCATGCCCAGCCGCCATTGCTACTGATAGCAGTTATCATGGTAAAAAAAATCCTAAATTATGACTATTTGCAATGTTGGAGTACAAACACGCATATGGCTTTGTTTTCTAATATATTTTTAGATATAAAATTGTTAGCATTAGGCATGTTTGAATGCTTAGAAAGATTATTTTCTAAACTTAGTAACTCCCCTTATCAATGACAATTTCTAATTTTTACACTTACAGAATGGTTTGTTTAAGAAATATATATCTTTAACTTGTTTAATATTAATATATACACTTGAATTCAAAAAGAGATTTTGTATAAAGGCATATACAAGGTTCTAAATTTACCAAATATCCTACAACTCTCAAATGCAAATGGGAATGATTGCATGCTCATGTTTTTGTAGATGTATATAGCTTACTAATCAATATTTAGACTTATGTAAATTTACATGTCTAATACCATTTTGCTCTTGAAACGGTAGTTTGATCTTTGCACTATATATTCATTTATGCTAGCATAATATATCTTTAAACCAGTCAGATATACATGGCCAGATATTGGAGTTTTGGATGCCTTAGTTTATAAGCTCAAGTTTCGAAAATTTACATGCTTTAGTTATATAGTCAGGTTCCAAAGTTTTTGCATGCACTTATTATGAACTGTTATTGGAATTCCATATACTTCCTTCTTTTATCATAATTTTTGCTTTTAGTTTCAAGGCGTGCTCAACACTGGTGTAATATTTTGTTTGATGTACTCTTGAGCAATTTCAAAGAAAGGTCTGACTGCCTCCTCTCGTTCTATTTTGTTGTAATTGAATTCATTTCGATCAGATCTCTTATTACAATGTCTCTTGGCAATGAAAGAGAAGCTGACAAAGAAAGAGCGCAGGCCAGAAAGCAGGAAGCGAAGGCAAGGGATGATGGACTAACTCCTGAACAAAGGCGCGAAAGCACTGCAAGAGAAGATAACAAGGAAGGCAGCCCAAGATAACGGTGGAAACGGAGCTGAATAGAATAATAACAAAAATCATGTAAAAAAATAACAATACCAATTGAAGAATACATTATACAGGGGGATGTGTGTATTTTAATGATATGCTAATACTATATATACTGACCTCAAAGACAGAAACTGAAGCTATGTCAATCCTTTTAGTTTTCAGAATTCAAATTTAACTGATTGTTTTTAAACATGTATATGTATGTTTTCTCATTTATCAACACTTAATTGTTAATTTTTTTTCGATTCTACATTCTAGGTAGTGTTTTGTTTACAACTATTTTAGTTTTTTGAGTTTTCAACATTAATTATATGAGATGTATGAAGGAGCGACGAATACGATGGATGATAGATAGAGGGGACCATGGAAGAGATAGAGTAATGTTGGAAGTATATATTGTTTCTCGTGCTTCTCTTTTTTTTAAATATGGAAAATGACAAAAAAATGTTTTTTATTTTTGTATTTAAACTTCATTTTTAAATTGTTTGTTTTTCACAATATAAACACGTCATATGCATTTTGTATGAATGAAAATCCAAAACTAATGAGTAAATCAATTACTATCTTATTTCTTGTTTTTTATAATAATGCAAACAATTTATACGTGCGTTATCAAAAAATTGTTCACTCATACTAACTGAGCGCTTGAGCGTTTGGTTTTTACTGGTTTTGAGTAGTTTTGAATGGTTTTGTATTTAAGGTGTTATCGTGACTCTTGGTTGTGGGTTTTTCACGTCAGTTATTGTTGATAATAAAATCGATGTAAACCAGTATAATGTGTTTTTGATGAAATTTTTTAACTTGTTATATTGGGTTGTTTTGAGGGATTATAATTTTGTTTCATTTATACCCTAACTAACTATGTAAATTAGAAAACATAAATTAGCTTGCAGTTTTCTAATAGAAAGTTCAAGTTAACCGAAAAAACTCAAAATTCAGAGTATATTAATCATGATTGATATTATATATATATATGTATATGTATGCATGTATGTATGTATGTGTGTGTGTGTGCGTGTATTATGACACATATCAATATATTGATAGCAGATGTTCGGTATCAAGCTGATTTATATTTACAACTCTTACTATAATTGAATTTACACTTTTACAATTACTTTTTTTATACGACAAGTTAGTTAAGAAAAAAATTAACAATTTTATAATTATTATAATATAATTTAACGGTCGGTATTCCCCACCGTTATGCGGTAATACTTGTTTAAGCCTCAAATTCAAACAGAAACGTTAGGAAATTAATCCGTTTATATCTTCAACTTATGTAGCGAGAGTTTCAAACATTTAGAAGGATTCGTTTAGGTACCATTCAAGCCTCATTTAAGTTTAATAAACGTTATATCTAAATATGTTTACCATCACAATTTCAAGAATCATCTAAGAAACTCTTTACTCAAGTAGACTCAATAAATTCAAAAACAAATTTATTTACGCATTCAACAAAATTGCAAACATTATTAAATGTTGTTGTGGAGAAATTTTGATTCAAGACCACTTAAATCAAAAATCCCCAACGCCGCGGAAAACGAGATCGTGGTAATAGTGCAAAAAGAACAAATCGAACAATCTCAATCTTATCCAAGCCAATCACAATCACTAAACAATGGAAATAATAGAGCAATAACGAGAAACTAAATCACACAGGGATTTATAGTGGTTCCACCGATGTCTTGTCAGTGTACGTCCACTTAGAGAGAGAAACCTTTATTAATATCAATAGAAGAGTATAAGAGATCGATTACAATGATCAAATTTACTAGAAAAAATTGATTTTGTGGAGAAAGGAATTGAAGAAGATTAGGATTGCCTAAACCCTAATTAGAATAATCCTAGATCTAATCTCTTGATTTGTGTTCCACCTTCTTTTGTATTCGATGTAGCTTATACAGGCATAGAGAAGTATATGGAATTTCCCAAAATTTCCTCCAAAATATCCTCTACATCCAAAATATTCTCCAGATCCAAAATATTCTCTAGATCCAAAATATTCTCTAGATCCAAAATATCCTCTAGATCCAAAATATTCTCTAGATCCAAAATATCCTCCAGATCCAAAATATTCTCTAGATCTTACACATATAATCGCATACTTCAACACTCCACCTCGATACTATATCCGTCTACATCACAAACTCCAATGCACCCAAGCATTTCCTTCTATCTTCAATCAAGAAAGCTTGAATGTTTCCCCAATGAACTCCGGCATAGCCACCGCCCATTGCACTTCACTAACGAGTTCAGGCATAGCCCCCACCCGTCAATGAAGTGTTGAAACATCCAACTCCTAAACCAGTCTTACCAAAAGACAATGTACTCAGGAGTGAAAACAAGTACTTACCAAGAAGATAGAACACCAACCTCTCACCGTTACTCTTCTACATCCTAGTTTCTCTCTCAAATGTGCCACCCCGTGGCACCTAGCATCTCTCCAAGCAAATTAAGTTCGAGAAATGCTCGAACTTTCCAACCGGTAACGCCTTAGTGAACATGTCTGCCGCGTTGTCCTTTGTGTGCACTTTCCGAAGGCATACTTGCTTATCTTCGTCCATGGCTACTAGAAATGACTCCCTCACTTCAATATGCTTCGTCCGTGAGCTAAATGCCAAATTCTCATCCAAGTGAATAGCGCTTTGGCTATCACATTGAACATCAGCACTGTCATGTTAAAAACCCAAGTACACAACAGTCGCTTCAAATAGAATGCTTCCTTTGCTGCCTCTACCGCAGCTATCAACTCTGCCTCCGTAGTGGATAAAGCAACTACGATCTGCAATCTCGATCTCCAACTTATGGCTGTACCACCAAGAGTGAAGACATATCCAGAAGTTGATTTTCTTTGATCCCAATCACCAGCGTAGTCCGAGTCACAGTAACCAACTAACGTCCAATTCTTCTCTTTACTACCCCCAAAAACAAGGCCATGACATGTTGTACCTTTCAAGTATCTCAAGATAAGCTTCACTGCTTCCCAATGCGATTTCCCCGGATTAGCCATGAACCGATTAACCACCCTGATGGCATTTGCAATATCGGGTCTTGTACATACCATGGCATACATCAAACTTCCAACCGCACTAGCATATGGCACCTTTGCCATGTAAGCCTTGTCTTTCTCCTCGATAGGTGATCCCTTACTCGAAAGGTTTATATGCAAAGGTAAAGGTGTATTTGACGCCTTTGCATCCTCCATGCTAAACCGACAAAGCACTTTCTTAATGTACTCCTTTTGAGTCAATCTCAACTAAAAACGCTTTCGGTCCCTTACATTCTCGATGCCCAAGATTTTATTTGCTTCTCCAAGGTCTTTCATCTCGAACTCCGTCTTTAATTTCTCTTTCAACTTGTTGATTTCTGCCTTGTCCTTAGAAGCAATGAGCATATCATCCACAAACAAGAGTAAATACACCCAACAATCATTTCCTAACCTCTTGAAATAAATGAAAGCATCCTTGACGCTTCGATGGAAGCCACTTTCAAGCATGAAATGATCAAAACTCTTGTACCATTGCCTAGGTGATTGCTTCAAACCATATAGTGATTTCTTCAACTTGCAAACTAGTTCTGACTTACCTTCTACAACAAACCCTTCTGGTTGCTCCATGTAGATTTCTTCATCCAAGTCTCCATGCAAGAAGGCGGTTTTCAAATCTAGTTGCTCCAACTCCAAGTCGTGAATAGCAACTATTGCAAGTAATATCCGGATAGAAGTATGTCTCACAACCGGTGCGAAGATCTCATCATACTGCTTTCCTTTCCTCTGTGCAAACCCCTTATCCACTAGCCTAGCTTTGTATCTTCCATCGTCCTTCACCTTATATATCCATTTTCACCCAATAACATGGTTTCCTTAAGGAAGTGGAACCAACTCCCAAGTCTGGTTCTTCATCAACGATTGCATCTCTTCCTCCATGGCGCAAATCCACTTTGAGCTATCACTCGAATCCATGACGCCATCAAGGTCCATCGGCTCATCTTGGACTACATGAAGAGCATAGTCCAAATTCTCACAAAAGCTAAGATAGTTCCAATCACCATATCTTTCGGGTGGACTTATAGCACGACGACCAACCCGAGTAGTAATACCATCTCCTGGTCTTTCTTCAGCTCCACCTTGAACTGAATCTTCTCTAGGCTTGTGCACATCACCAACACTACTAGAGGAATCCTGTGGACTATGTGATGTAACATCAACCGCATTCACCTCGCAAGCACCTCCAACAACTCTACTCTCTCTAGGCCTGAAAGTGGGAATAACTTCCTTCTCCTTTGATTCACCATGAACCAAATCTGGGACATCCGATGAGCCTTCATTATCCTTGAACATAGCCGACTCATCAAAAATAACATGACGAGAAACTGAAACCTTCTTCGTTTTCGGATTCCAAATCCGATAGCCTTTGACTCCATCCATATAACCAAGCAAAATCCCTTTGAAAGCTCTAGGTGAGAGCCTATCATTCCCCGGATCATGCACATAAACAGGACTGCCAAATACACAAAGATATCTCAAGTCAATGCTCTTCCCCTTCCACACTTCCTCCGGAATTTTGTTACCAATAGCCGAGCATGGAATTCGATTAATAATATGCACTGCGGTTGACAAAGCTTCGGCCCAAAATCCCTTAGACAAACCCGATGTCAATCTCAAG
Organism: Allium sativum; assembly: GCA_030737875.1. Taxonomy (NCBI): domain Eukaryota; kingdom Viridiplantae; phylum Streptophyta; class Magnoliopsida; order Asparagales; family Amaryllidaceae; genus Allium; species Allium sativum. The sequence goes on along the minus strand of JASFAX010002625.1, from coordinate 22,622 downwards.
CATCGAGCTTTCTATAATAGAGTTCGGTTCATTCTCTCCACCACTCCATTAGATTGTGGATCTCCCGGTGTAGTAAAATGCCTCCGAATACCATGATGCTTGCAAAAATTCAGAAATTCTCTGGAAACATACTCGCCGCCATTATCGGACCTAAGAACCTTCAAAGTCTTTCCACTCTCATTCTCAACAAGAGCCTTCCATTCTTTGAATCTTGCAAATGCCTCCAACTTGGCCTTCACTACATACACCCAAACCTTTCTAGAAAAATCATCAATGAAAGAAATATAACATCTTGCTCCTCCCAAGGAAGCTACAGGTGCTGGTCCCCAAACATCCGTGTGCACATACTCAAGAATCCCTCTTGAATCATGTTTTCCTTCACCGAATGACACTCTAGTTTGCTTCCCCATGACACATTCCTCGCAAAAATTTAACTTGCTGAAACTCTCACCATCAATCATCTCCCTTAGACGAAGAACATCTAAACCCTTCTCCGAGACATGACCCAATCCCAAATGCCACAGCCGTGTCACATCTAAGCCACGGGAACTATCAACACTGGCACAAGTTTCGCCTTCCACGGTCACTCCTTGAAGAAAATAGATACCATGAGTTCTAGCACCCTTCATAACCACAAGCACACCCTTCGAAACCCTCAAGCTATCACTCTCAATGGTGATATTGTAACCTAGAGAATCCAACTGTCCCAAAGAGATAAGTGACTTCCGAAGTCCCATAACATAGCACACATTAGTGAGAGTACGAATCACTCCGTCAAACATTCGAATTTGCACGGATCCAATGCCTTTTGACTTGCAAACTGCACCATTTCCCATAAAAATTGAATTTCCTTCTCGATCAACATAAGAAGAAAAACAATTCCTATTAGGCGTCATGTGATATGAAGCTCCCGAATCAAGCACCCAATTGCACATCCGACAAAACATCTATGTCTTCCTCACCAACATCTCTCTCCACCGCAACTGATGAAGATGTCACTTCCTTCTTCCCTTTGTCTAGAAAATCATTCTTCCAGTGACCAGGTTTCTTAAATATAAAGCACTTGCCATTTCTTTCCTTTGATTTTCCTCTTCCACTGGGCTTCTTAGACTTAGAACGCCCCCGGTTTCCCTTCTTCTCTGACTTTTCTTTCTCCGCAAATAAACCTTGACCATTACCAGCACCACTACTACCATCACTCAGCTCCTTCATCTGATCTCGTAATTCCTCACTAAGAAGACCTGTCTTGACATCATTTAGAGTCAATGTATCCCAACCATATATCAAACTATTTGAGAACCCAGTATAGCGTTCAGGTAACGAACATAGCAATATCATCGCCTTCTGCTCCTCCTCAATCATCAAATCTACCACCTTCATCTTCATTAGCAAATCATCAAACACATTTAAGTGCGCCTTTAGCGAAGTTCCTTCCTTCATCTTGTAGGTAAAGAAAGTCCACAACAAGATCAGTCGATTTGTGAGTGACTTCTTCATACACAACTCCTCCAACTTGTTCCAAATACCTTTAGCAGTCGTCTCACCACTAATTTCGTAAATAACATTCTCCCCCATGGCAAGTTGAAGTGTAGTGAATGCCCACTCTTCCATTTCTTCTCCCTCTACATCTGAGATGTCCTCTGGCAATAAATGTGTATCAAACACCACCCGATGTACCCGATTCCGCCTAAGAACCGCTTTCATCTTCAATTTCCACTTTTCGAAATCATTATCGCCATTGCACTTGTCGATAACCAATTGTGAACCAGCAGCTGCATACGACCCACATACATAAGGAGCTACACCACTTGGACCACCTGTTGATGGATTATTTGAACCTGATTCCGGCATTTCTACAACTATCTACCAACACCAATGCTCTGATACCAAATGTTGTGGAGAAATTTTGATTCAAGACTGCTTAAATCAAAAATCCCCAACACCGCGGGAAACGAGCTCGTGGTAATAGTGCAAAAACAACCAATCGAACAATCTCAATCTTATCCAAGCCAATCACAATCACCAAACAATGGAAATAATAGAGCAATAACGAGAAACTAAATCACACAGGGATTTATAGTGGTTCCACCGATGTCTTGTTAGTGTACGTCCACTTTGAAAGAGAAACCTTTATTAATATCAATAGAAGAGTAAAAGAGATCAATTACAATGATCAAATTTACTAGAAAAATTTGTTTTTGTGGAGAAAGGAATTGAAGAAGATTAGGATTGCCTAAACCCTAATTAGAATAATCTTAGATCTAATCCCTTCATTTGTGATCCAACTCCTTTTGTATTCGATGTAGCTTATATAGGCATAGAGAAGTATATGGAAATTCCCAAAATTTCCTCCAAAATATCCTCTAGATCCAAAATATTCTCCAGATCCAAAATATCTTCTAGATCCAAAATATTCTCTATCAAAAATATCCTCTAGATCCAAAATATCCTCCAGATCCAAAATATCCTCTAGATCTAACACATAGTATCGCATACTTCAACAAATGTTACCTCAATTAAACACTTATTGACCACATATCCACTTCAAATAGCAATAGAATAGGCATTACGCATGATAATAGGAAAATATATCATCATGTATACACAATATGCAAATGCAAACTAATGTAAAAAAAAAGGACCAAGTGTTTTGAAATAGGAGAATGGAACCACAAGTTGTCATGACCCAGAAAAATAACATAAGCATTCAAGAAAATGTCAATTTTAGGTAACATAAACCATCGACAGGGAAGTAGTGGCACCAATTTAAGTTTATAATTATGTCGACCATAATAGGCATCAGTTAAAAAATAGTTTATTCAGTTTCATATATCATATTTAAATTGCTTTTCATTCTAACCTCAATTTATTACAATTAATATTCTACCAAATATAGTACACAAACTGAGGTATATTTTAGCTTAGATCACAATGATTTCAACTGAACAAAACCATATTACACAAGTCAAAGCAAATAAATGAAATAACGATGGCTAGGAGAAACATAGTGTTTAAAATATGTGGTGTACAATTAGCAAATAATAAAGATTATTGGAGCAATTGTACGAATATTACGATAAAAACTGATGCTTGGCAAGATAACCAAATCAACTAGGTGACGTGACTAAATTTGGCAAAGTGACGACGCGACTAAAGACACAGAGGGAAGGCACGACAAAAGTGACGGCTCGGCAGCTCAACTCGGCGGCGATGCGAATGAAGCTCGGCGGCTCAGCTCAGCTATGCATTGGAGATAATTTAGGTTTTTTTAATTTGATCAAATCGATGGAAAGTAAAAGGGAACGGCTGAATGAAAAATGATGGGTGGAAGCGGTTGTATTGAACGGGCATGAATATTTTGACCATAATTTCAGAACCAATTAAATAAATTCTGGCCTATTGAAAACGCGTAGGGAATGAGTAGGAATTCCCTACACCATTTACATATTTTTACGTTTTTACTGTGTCGCGCTTGCGCCATGTAGGGATGGTTTAGAGAATTCGATGTTGGAAAATTGCCCATTTTTTTGTAGTGAAACATAACGCTAAAATGACTAAATTTGAAATTAACTTAGCAAAAAATATTGGGATAATTTAACTATTATTTATGTGGCCTAATCTCATATGTATTAATCGTTATCTTAGGATGTTACTATATACACACAGTAAATATACATCTCTCACACATTTCTTTCCTCACCTACTAAGTTATTCTATTTCTACATACCCACCACACCCACTAATTTCCATTTCTACTTTTCCTTCTGTGTCTGCTCTTCCTAAAAGTAAACGAATTTTGTGATATCATACTTTTTGTCTCAAACAAAATTTCTCTCAAAACAAAACATTACGAGCAGTTTCCAAACTTCAATATAACACAAAAATCGTTTGACGGAAAGTTCAATTTCGAAATTTTTTTCTACTAAAAACTATATTAGCGTACATGTTACTATTTCAACAAAAATAAAGTATATAATACATGTTCTCTTAAGACAAAATATTAATAAATTCTACAATAAATTCAGCATCGAATTTGTGCATATTTTTTCATTTAATTTTGAATACTTGGCCAATTGGGATGCTTGTAATACTTTCTTCGAAATAATTTTAATTAATACTTAAGTGGCATTACAAAAAGTTTAGGCTTGTGTAAGTAGTAACCCTGTTATTTGGAGCTTACATTCAAAGTGTTTGAAAGCATTCAGGTGATTTCTACATCCATACCAAAGACATTGGGGTTTATTTGTTATTGAATTTGATAGTATTTAAGGAAGACTACGAAAGAATACTTGAAGGGTCCCTACTTCTATGGTAGAAGACTTATAATAATGAAGATATAGATATGAGATCTTAAGTTAAGAATTGCTATAAATTATTCCAATTTGAGTATGCTTCCCAGACCTTAGGTTTCTTGTCAAAAGAATTTATCAATAAAATTGCATTTGTATCGGGAAATCCTATTAAGATGGACTACTATATGAAATGTATGATCAAAATTTCAATTTTTTCGGGTTAGTAGAACTTAATAAGGATTTAAATTTCCATCCAAGTCTCAACTACCGCTAAAATTAATGGATTTTTTTTACAACCAGTTGAATACGAATGGAGATAAATTATACGGTAGAATTGGAACCGTTGATACCAAAATACAACACAACACCGAGGTCTGAAGGGTTCAACGAATAGTTAAACTAAAATAAATGGAAAAGAAGGAATAGAGAAATAGAATAACAATAGTAATAGACAAAGAGATTTATAGTTGTCCGGTGTTGATTGACCTACGTCAACTTTGAAGATTATTTCACTTTGTTGCTGAATTAAAAATTACAATTGCTTGGATTGGTAAGACTATGAATATAATATGCTAAGGTGAAAATTTTCCAGAAAGATTCATTTTTCGTCTATGCAGTGGATATTATAGTTGTAGGTTAGGAAATAAAGTAGGAGAACCATTGGGCTAAGTGAGGTATCAGTCCTAATCTCCTTATAACGATCGATATTGATTCCCCATATAAGGCCTATGATTATGCGACTTCTGTGGTGGGTCCCCTATGGTGTTCTTGAACTGCTCTGTGAAGCTTCATTTAATTTATACTTATGGATGGCGAGTTATGGTTACTTAGTTGTTGAAGTAGTGTTATTTTTTCGATTCACCTTGAAATTATACCAATCCGTCTATATTGGTTTTTCTAGTCCCTCACTAAAGGAGTTCTCGGGCACTATTTTAGTAAGCTAGAATGATCACCATCGTGTAACGCTATTCGTACTTGATCTATAGGCTTTCGGGTGATGTTTCTGAGTCATTGGCCTTGATAATCATTGAGTTGCAGCAATCCCAATGCCTTTTGGTAGTCGGGCTAAAACATCGAGTAAGACTTGCCCTCTAAAACACGTTTTGTGTGAACATGTCATCCCTTAACTTGAAACAAGTCTTTGAGGTAGGAATAGACTACATGATGTACTCAATGAATGGTAGCAATCTTTTTTTAGTAGTGTACACAAAGGAATATGCCATTTCCAAATGGTTGTGACGCTTTGTCAAACTCCAATGGTATAAGTATGTGATTCCAACTTTTGTCTATGGTTCACTTCTTCTGTCGAAAATCGATCGTCTTGACTGTAGATTGTCTGAATTTTCAGGTGAATACATAATTTCTATTGATTCAGGAAATCAACTATTAGTCGTTGGATGCTTTTAGACTTGAGTTTCAGCAAGTCGTTGCCAATTGGGTGTCGCTTATAGACTAACACGCTCGTACGAGTTTTTGTGTGACACACTCGAAACTTTTTGTAAATAGTATATGGAAATGCAAAGGTACAAATATGATTATATATAGAATTTGATTTGGTTCTAGCGTTGATCATGCACTTTGGAGTCAATCAAATTTTTACATTTATAAGTTTTGTATTGTTAGATGCATGCTTTGCACTAGAGTCATGATCATGTCGATGATTGCACTATATATTCTAATTCTAAGGTATAAACATAAGTGTACTTAGCTTAAGGGGTAATGTTATTCCCTCTCCTTCCTTTTTCTAGTGAGAAAGATAACAAATTGGTACCAATCCCTCTTTAACATTTTTTTGCCAAAATTTACTAAGTGTTCGGTCCCCTCCCTATATAAAAAAGATTGATCCACTCTTCTTTTTCCTCGTTTCTTCTTCGAAAAGACTTCGAATTTTTGTGCTTCCAACATCGTTCGAAGCTCCTGCACACACGAATCTACTTCATGGCCTCCCCTTCAATGCCACCAAACGTCACCGTACCAAGGCTCAGCCCCGACCATCATGTTTTGTGCCTAGATGGGTTCATCGCATTTATTATCGATTTGATTGGTTTTTAGCAGTGAAATTGGGGTGACTGAGGATAAAAAATTAGGTTTACACTGGAGAATAAATGAGATGGAAAGAGAAAACAAATCAAGATGATAGAGGTTTTGTTTTGGATCCCTTGGAAGTTGGAACGGTTCAGAGATAAACCAGATCAGGCTTTAGTGTGCGGGATTAGCTGGGGAAGGAATGCAAAGATACTAGAGATCAGATAAGATCAGTCCAAAGATCATGAAATCGAACCGGAAGTATTTTGGACTTAGAGCGTGAGATTGGTCAACATGGTGACGTTACCGAGCTGGTCGATTTGGCCTTCTATTCTATGTCTCGCTGAATACGGATTTCGACTTGGCGATTTCTTGATTTCATCGAGTCCGATTGATAATTCAATCATTTCAACATAAATACCGCTTTAACAACGAACTGGGCCAATAACTCAGATGTACATATAGGATGTGGCATAAAACTGGACTATAGACACATGATTGAATTATCGATCCTGAACATTGGTTTTCGATCCAAACTTCAGCTAAATTTCATGATTCGATCCGAGTGGTCAGAAGACAGTCAGTGATGATGGTCGCTTCCAATTATTAATTGAATCCCATCACCAGGTTCCAAAGTGTTTAATTGAACTGCATGAGTCGCACCATATTGCACGTTCCACATTAGTTTGTACTAGCATAGGGGGTATAGATTAATCGTGTTAACTATGATTTTTTGTAAGTATAGTAAATTATGGCAACTAGAAGTTCAAGATGACTCAGTGGCTTGCAAGCCGAGAGTTCTGAATTGGTTTGGGAACCCAATCGTTCAACGAATGACTCAAGTCCTTCGTCTTGCAACCACTTGGCTTTTGGAGAATCAAACCCATCTCAACAAGCAAACAAACCCAAAGGGTCAAACTAGGAATACAAGCTTGAAGAGTAATTATCGGTAGATCAGTCGGTCGGTAAGTTAGATAGTAAGGAAGGTCTACATCAAGCAGAAGCAGTACCGCAAGTAGTTGAGGAAATTAAGATCGATTAGGAAGGCATTTCGCTGGCACATGATACTATGGAAGATGTTGTTATTCTGGAGAATCTAATGGACTCGGTCGCATCTTGGATCGGTGAGGCCATCTTGGCAAGGATTTGCATAAAGTATGGTATATTGCTAAATAACATTCAAGGGTCAGAACCAGACGCTACAGCGTATGCACCCCTGTAAGGATTCTTTACTTATAATAGATTTATGTGCTCTATGGGGTGTGTTCTTCCATTATGTTCGCTCGTTTGGGATATGCTTTACTTTATGCGATTAGCACCAATGCTGCTCCACCCAAATATTTGCCCCATCCTTCTTGGGACAAACAAATTATACGTTGGGAGTTTGTGTCAAGAACTAAACAGGGAAGATATTCAATACTAGTATTCTTTCAAGCATCAGAGAGTATTCCCGTTACTTATAGTATTTGTTGGCACTGCCAATAGCCGCCTCATCCTTCGGGAATGAGACAAGTTAGGAAATTTCAAGCACGATTGGTTCTATGTGCGTTATTCGTTCGGGATTGTAAGATGATGGATATAAGGACGTAAGTGTATCGAAACTTACTTGCACTATTTCAAGTTAATCAAGTCGTAAACTCGTGTTTAACATAAAATTTGTTTTGCACGTGAAATTCCCTGAGGACAGCTGGTCAGGAGTACTTGAATAGAGTTTTGACCCTAGTAGAATACATGGACTCAAATTTCGTACTATCTCCTGCATACTTTTGATTTATTACACGAGGATCATTCAATTGATCGAGGCGATGATAAGAGATAATTGTTGAATAAGATGGAGTTGGAGGGAAAAGAGTAAGAGATGTGCTTACTATCATGCATCCAAATGTGCTCCAAATAAGGAAGAACTTAGTTAAGCTTAGGAGGAAATTAAAGATGAAAATGTGGCTAATAAAGAAGAGCCCGAGAGAAGTGATGATTTTCCACCTACTTATATTCCTTTTCCAAAAACAGGAATTTGAATGAATGAAGTCACGAGGTCGATATATCCTGCAACAATGACCGAGACAACTATGTTAATGGAGATCGAAGATCGGTTTAAGGCTTAGAGAACATACCATTAGAAACATAATCCTTTGGTTACGACAATATTAATGTTGAAATCTTACTTCTAAGTTTAGAGATGGCTTCGATGCCATCTTACGCCAGGGAGATAGCTCCCTCGATCAAGCTAGAAATTAGTCCATTGAGGGGATACTAAGACACACACTCATAAGCATTGCATAGTACAACGCTTACTCATGCCTTGGTTAACCATGTCTAACTGGAGTTTTTACTTTGTATACACATAGTGGTTCAAGAAGGAGATAGTGATAAAAAGTGGAAAAGTGAAATAGAGAAAGATAAGTGAAGAATTACTCGTAGTCCGAGCCATATAGACATAAGTGGATCATTCTTCAATGATGTTAAGAGGCGCCATACCCGCCGAAAGCGCAAATATGATTATGGAAGTAGCTACCACCAAGATGGTGATTGCTATAACGACCCGTATTCTACGCATAATAGGATCGTAGAATATTTATTTCTTTCCCGTATGGAGTCGTATGGTCGTGTAACTTTGGGAAACAACTATTAGAGTCATTTCCCATGTTCATGATTTTTGTCGATTTTTAAATGACCATTTTGCCCTTAGTTGGTACTGTTTTGGCCATAACTTTTGATTGGAAAGGAATTTTGACCTGAAACCACTTCCATTGGATTCGTTTGATGGTTTACCTTTTCGTAGAGTGGTCATAATGGCCAAACGGATTTACCGTTTGGGAGATATGGATGAAATAAGGTTTGGAGGGTGAAAAACTGCTTAACCGGGCCAAATCGGGTGATTAGTGAGTAGGCCCATAACCCATTTCGGGATTAGGATTATGGGGAGGCTGAAATGAGATAGAAGATCATTCCATTTCAGTTTTCTAGCCTTCACTTATCACCAAGAAACCTTAAAAATGGCCTCCAACCTCTAAATCACCTCCAAATCATATTTTGGTTAAGGATTTGGCTTAGCAACCTCTAATCAAGGAAGATCTACACCAAAGCAACATTGGAGCTGCTGTTTAGCATTGGGATTCACATCAAATCAGAGATTTATTTCAGATCTTAGTTTATTTTGTGGCTAAGGTGAGTGATTTGCATAGTTTTGCACTAATTATGGCTAATTAGGGATGATTAGTGTTAATTAGCGAATTTAAACATGATAAAATTCTGGAAAAATGTTTATAAAATTCGGAATGATGTTTTAGACCTCTGATGTGAATTTGGGTTAATTTGGTTAAGTTTTGTTGATCATATCAAAAGTTTCACCTAAACATGCTTAAGGGAAAATGGGGGGTTTTGGCTATGTTTGATCCATTTTAACCTATCATATTGTTGTTTTGATGTGTGTGGTTGATTATACATGTTTCTATGACTGTATGGTATGCTTTGTGATTGACTAGAATAGTTGGAACGGTCAAAAACACCGTCGAGGCACGTAAACAATTCGCTGGACAAGGTGCAGGAATTTGGATCGGATAGGGGATTGAGGGTCGATCGGATCGCCCTATGGGATCGTGGAACATCACCACGAGCCAAGACATCTCCTTCGAGCCGAATCATCTACGCAAAGTCCACGAACACCAACCGTGAACTGCTACCCGATCCGATCCACTCGTGCTTCGTATCACGATCCGACTAGAGGAAAGCAGCATCCACGATCCGATGCACTATGAGACGCCGATCCGAACCGGGGGAGCCACGAGCTAGAGGAGCGCGATCTGACCCGTATGGGGTATTCCGATCCGAACTAAGGAGAGGACCACGATCTGAAGCAAAGAGAAAGAGGACCGCGATGACGATCCGAACCGTGGCGTGCTGAAGAGCAGATCTGATCCAAATGGGGTATGGAAGGCCGAACCGAACCGATGAAGACTGATAACCCGAGATACAAAGGTAGTCCAAATGAAGGGTATTGACTCAGGATCCAGATAGGAACCAATGAGTGGACTTCATGAGTTGGACTTTGCTGCGGGACGTGTGCTAAGGAGTTGTCGACGTTCATAACTTCGATTCACCACTAAAAATGGATGATGGCTACTTATCAGTGCAGTAGGGTCATTATGACCTGAGGGGCAAGGTGATGGTAGCAAGACTACGTTATCAGTGCAGTAGGGTCATTATGACCTGAGGGGCAAGGTGATGCGTAGTAAGACTATGAGCCAGCGCAGATGGGGTGAACAACTCCATGGGGGCAAGTGGACATAGTAAGGATTGGTAAGTCTATGAGCCAGCGCAGATGGGGTGAATAACTCCATGGGGCAAGTGGACATAGCGAGGAATTAGTGGCTACGTTATCAGTGCAGTGAAACCATTTATGACTTCATGGGGCAGAGTGATCGTAGCAAGGTATGTTGGGTGATCGAAGTGGTGAATATCGTATGCTTTACGCACTGAGTGGGAGAAGTGAGGATGGATTCTATGTTTGATTGTTTACCATCACTATGACATGCACACCTCCCCCACCTCCGTATCTTTATACCGTTTGATATGGTACCTTAGAGTGTTGTACAGTATGTAGTGCTAACTCTTTGGTTGCAGGTCCAGGTTCAGGTATGTTTTAGTCTACCTGTTATTGTTCACTTTAGATGCTTATCGCTCATACCAGGCTTTATGTCTGACCCGGAGTTTTATGTCTCCTCTTATTACTCTGGGTTCTCAAACGGGCAGACTAGAGACAGGTTGACTGGTGATGCGCGAGTAGCTGATTCAGAGGCGGGCAGGAGGCTTCCACGTATGATATATATATACATTCTCCCTGTGTCGTTGGTGGTCGCTACTTGGGCATTAGTAGTGTACCTCCTTTATCTTAATTTTGCTTTGAGATAGTTTGAAAGTTGTAATAAGCTGTATTTTGGATTTCCGCTGCCATGATGTTTAGTTCTGGTTTTCAGCTTATGCACTGTCTCACCTGTTTTATGTCAAGTATGTTATTATTATATTTTATTCTATGCGCTGTGAGACATTCTACAGGTTCTTTGTATGTTCATTTCCTTCTTCCCTTTTCCTTCTGACAACCCGTTCCGTGCTAACTGGACATGTGTACAGCGCACTTTTGGAGTGAATGTCAGTTGGTGCGGGGCGGGCCATCACACTTGGTATCAGAGCTCTAGGTTGCGTAGTTAACCTAGGGAAAGACACGAGGGAGAGATAGTACGTATATGAGAGCGCGTATTTGTGATTACTTTGGTTTTCAAAAGCTATGTATATATATACTATTAGTAGTATAAGAATGAAGTCGCACTGCACTAGCACCACTATGGGGTCGTTAATCGTTTCCCTTTTTCAGATTGACGATGAGCCGAGACACGAGGGGTGCTGGTAGAGGAACCAACCAAGGGAATGCCGCTGACATGAGGGCAATGTTCACTGACCTCATGAGAGACATGCTTAGAGAAGTGCAAGGGGCAGTTCCCAATCCCGGAGTTGGTGTTGGCCCAGTAGCGCAGGCGCCTAGGGTCGATTTCGCCAAGTTGTGCAAAGATTACACTAATCTTGGTGGAAAGCCATTCCATGGGACGGAGTCGGCCACAGATGTTCAGGACTGGATGGATAGCTGTGATCGTATCTTCGATGACTTGGGTCTTGAGGATGCGATGAAGAGAAGGCTAGCGTCTCGTCAGCTGCAAGGGCGAGCGATGAATTGGTGGAATGCCATTAGAACAGCTACTCCAGAGGATCAGGTTACTTGGGATCAGTTCAAGGCTCGCTTTAGCGAGAAGTTTATCCCAGCTGCCCAGAAGTCAGTGTTGTTTAAGAGGTTCTTGGAACTCAAGCAGAACGGAAGGGCAGTTTCTGACTATATTGCTGAGTTCGACACTTTGTCGAAGTATGGACTGTCTCTCATTGACACTCCTGAGAAGAAGAATGAGAAGTTCATTACTGGTTTGGATGGATACTTGGGGGAAAGGCTTATCAACCACATCGATGAGACTTTTGAATCGATCGTGGGGAAAGCTTTGAGATCAGAGAGTCTTTACCCTAAGTCAAAGACTGAGGCTGCATCTGCAAAAGGGCCAAAGCCGCAAGCAGGCGGTGGAGGCAAGAATAACTCTCAGAATAAGAGGAAGTAGGACCAATCTAAAGGTGGCCAGAAAAAGAGCAAGAAGGATGTTGAGTGCTTCAGCTGTGGTAAGAAGGGCCATTATGCTAAAGATTGTCGGGCCAAGCCAGCGGATAAGAAGTGCTTCAACTGTGGTCAAGTGGGACATGTCAAGGATAAGTGTCCGCAACCTCTTAAGGAGAAGCAGATTGTGAAAGCATATGCTATTGATGCTGTTCCATCTTCGTCGAATGCCCCAACTACGGCGGAGAAAGGAAAGAATGTTGTTATTCAAGGTATGCTTTCAATTTATGATGTACCAGTTCGAGTTTTGTTTGATACTGGGGCTTCCCGTTCCTTCATATCTAGTGACCTGCTAGATAGGTTGGGACTGGAACCCGAGATAGTCGATAGACCATTGGTTGTGACGAACCCGATTGGTGGTTCGACTAGCCTTAGTATGATTTGCAGGAATTTGGTCTTATCGAGTCATGGATGTATGTTTGTATGTGATTTCTTTGTTTTGGGCTTTACTGGGTATGGCATTATATTGGGAATCGATTGGCTCCAGAGATACGGGGTGGTGGTAGACTGTGAGGGCTATTTGGTGACAGTGAGGGCGGATGATGGGCGGAGGGTAGTGTTTGGCAGTCTACCTAGTGATGGGGTTATGGCTAGTTTTGTAAATTCCCTCGACATCCCGCAGGATGAGTTGTCAGATGTGCCCGTGGTTGGCCAGTATCCGGACGTCTTCGAGATGGTGACCGGGCTTCCACCACACCGAGAGATTGAGTTCCGTATTGATTTAGTGAAAGATGCCAGACCTATAATGATGCCACTGTTAGAAACTCTATTGTTGGATTTTGATGACAATAACTACACAATTATACCAAAAAACCTCTAAGCTAACCTGTAGGTACATGGATATCAAAAAGAGAAATATATGATAATATATGCATATTGACATATTGACAGGGGGAGTTACATATACAGTTGTCATTATCAAAAAGGGCGAGAATGTTGGATCTCGCTATATGGCGTTTTTATTATGACAACTATACATGTACATATATATTATTATCAACTAACTTTGTCTTGCAGGAAGATACTCAACAACAGATTCAAGAGCAATAATTGAAGATTAAATATGTTGTAAGAGTCTGTTAGTCCTAGATTTATATGTTAAAGTCTTCCTTGATGATTATACACACACGTTCTATATACATATAGTTTTCTAATTTAAATAAGGAAAGGAATAGGCAAGAAACAGAAAACAGACGTCTGGTCTGAAAAATTCAGACGTCTGTTTGCTGAAACAGAATATTTTTATACAATATTCAGACGTCTGGTTGATATATTTCAGACGTCTGAAATGCCCCCGAAATACACTATTTCCTTTCTAATTTGATTTTTAAAATAAACAGACATCTGAATTTTATTTTCAGACATCTGAATTTCGAAGAGTTGCATCCTTTATGAAGAGAAACAACTATTTAATCCATATCTCTTCATCAAAACTCTTCACGATCAGTTGTATCTTTTTGTATATTATAAATAGAGAATTGCTTAGATGATCTAAAAAAAAAAATTCTAATTCTCTCTATCTTATTCAAAGCTCTCTAAGTTCTAAAAAGCTATCTACTTTTATACTTGAGACTTTTAAACTTCCATATTCCTTCACACACTTCAAGATTATCATCAAGGAAAGGCTATAGGAAGGGTGTACTTAATATTCGACAATCCGTGTTATCAAGAACACAAAAGAGTCAACAATTATTCTGTATTAGTGAAGACCTCTTCAGCAGTTGAGGCAAGAAATCCCGTTCGGCTGTTCGGGTAATTGTGAACCTATTCCTCCGGGTGAAGTGAGGGTTGTTGCGTTAGTGAAATTCCAGAAAGGAGTCTGGGATTGGACGTAGGACGGTGATCCGAACCAGTATAAATCGACTGTGTGAATTTACTTACTGCTTACTATTATTATCTACATTATATCCTGCTTATACTCCATAATATAAGATCCTACCGCTGCATAGCCTCTTTCAATTGGTATCAGAGCTTGGTATTCTAGAGATCGTAACAACATCCTAGAATAAATGGCAATAAAGAAATCTAGTAAAGGCATTAGAAAGTGGAAGAACAACAAAGCAGAAGCGACGGAGCAAGAGAGCAAATGTTTAATGGCTAAAGTGAGATCACAATCGGTATGTGAGGATTCATTATATAAAGATCTTATATTAGACCACGAAAAATTATTAAAAGATTTTAAAAGTTTGGGTAAACTTAATGCAATTATTTTAGCCAAGTCTAAAAATTGTGAGCAAGAAAATTCCAAATTAAAAGAAGAAAACAATTTTTTAGTCAAACAAGCCAAATGTTTTGAAAATACCTTAGAAGAGCTTGTTTTTCAAAAAGATTTCCTTCAAAAAGAAAATGAGCGACTAGAAGATAAAAACAATGTTCTTTTAATGGAAATCGATCTCTTGAAAAATAGAAATGAATCATTAGAAGATTCTTTAAATAATTCTAATTCTTTAGTTTCGTCTCTTAAAATAGAGAATGGAGCTTTAACTGAAAAGAATTTAGAATTATCTAAAGAATATGAGTTTTTAAAAGTTAATAATAATACTTTGCAAAATGAAATGTCTGATTCGAAAGAAAATTTTGAAAAATTACACTCTTCTTTTAATAATTCAGGATCTCAAATTTGTCGTCTCGAAAATGAGAATAGTACTTTAAAAAGGGAGAATTATGAATTAAATAAGAAAATTGGTTTAAAAGATTGCAAGACTTCTTTTGAAAATTTCAATCACGACTTTGGAATCAAATTTGAAAAATGTACAAATAAGTTCACAAAATTTAATAAAGGTCAAAATGATTTAAATGATATTTTATCTTGCTCTAGACCTTTACACGATAAAAGTGGCTTAGGGTATAATAAAACTAATCATAGAACTAGTACTAGATATGCTTTCATGTATAACAAAAGTTTAACTACTAGTACTAAAGCACGTGTAACTCGAAGATCAAATTTCTATAGAAATTCAAATGCTTCTATGACTAGAAACATTTATAATAGAAGTATAAAAAGAAATATTAATAGAAATTATCTAAGTATTTGGGTTCCTGTAAATTGGAAAAATCGAGAAAAATACATTGATGATTATTTTTATTCAGTAGTTAAAAATAAAAACTTTATTTTCAAAGGTACCATTAAACCCTTTTGGGTATGGTTACCTCCTCTCTAACCCCTGGACCCTAACAGAGAAAGTGGGTACCAAAGTATATATATAATATTTGTTGCAGGTACACCACAACAAAAAAAAAGGAGGGTATTTCAGTATCTCTAATATATTTAAAAACTGAGCTTAAAGTTAAATCAGGGAATCTGGAAATATAATAATCACATACTCAGGGGGAGAAATTTTCATATATCACACATTCAGGGGAAGAAAATAAAGAGAAGACAACGATATTTATTACATTCCCTCATTCTTTTTGATAATGACAAAGGGGGAGAAATTCAGGTGTATATTGATAGGGGAAGATATTATAAGAGGAAGATGTTATAGAAAGAATATATTTTTAAATTGTATAGTTGTCATCATCAAAAAGGGGGAGAATGTTAGAAACTCTATTGTTGGATTTTGATGACAACAACTACACAATTATACCAAAAAACCTCTAAGCTAACCTGTAGGTACATGGATATCAAAAAGAGAAATATATGATAATATATGCATATTGACATATTGACAGGGGGAGTTGCATATACAGTTGTCATTGTCAAAAAGGGGGAGAATGTTGGATCTCGCTGTATGGCGTTTTGATTATGACAACTATACATGTACATATATATTATTATCGACTAACTTTGTCTTGCAGGAAGATACTCAACAACAGATTCAAGAGCTATAATTGAAGATTAAATATGTTGTAAGAGTCTGTTATTCCTAGATTTATATGTTAAAGTCTTCCTTGATGATTATACACACACGTTTTATATAAATATAGTTTTCTAATTTAAATAAGGCAAGGAATAGGCAAGAAACAGAAAACAGACGTCTGGTCTGAAAAATTCAGACGTCTGTTTGCTGAAACAGAATATTTTTATACAATATTCAGACGTCTGGTTGATATATTTCAGACGTCTGAAATGCCCCCGAAATACACTATTTCCTTTCTAATTTGATTTTTAAAATAAATAGACATCTGAATTTTATTTTCAAACATCTGAATTCCGAAGAGTTGCATCCTTTATGAAGAGAAACAACTATTTAATCCATATCACTTCATCAAAACTCTTCACGATCAGTTGTATCTTTTTGTATATTATAAATAGAGAATTGCTTAGATGATCTAAAAAAAAATTATTCTAATTCTCTCTATCTTATTCAAAGCTCTCTAAGTTCTAAAAAGCTATCTACTTTTATACTTGAGACTTTTAAACTTCCATATTCCTTCACGCACTTCACGATTATCATCAAGGAAAGGCTATAGGAAGGGTGTACTTAATATTCGACAATCCGTGTTATCAAGAACACAAAAGAGTCAACAATTATTCTGTATTAGTGAAGACCTCTTCAGCAGTTGAGGCAAGAAATCCCGTTCGGCTGTTCGGGTAATTGTGAACCTATTCCTCCGGGTGAAGTGAGGGTTGTTGCGTTAGTGAAATTCCAGAAAGGAGTCTGGGACTGGACGTAGGACGGTGATCCGAACCAGTATAAATCGACTGTGTGAATTTACTTACTGCTTACTATTATTATCTACATTATATCCTGCTTATACTCGATAATATAAGATCCTACCGCTGCATAGCCTCTTTCAGCCACTTCGTCATATGGCAGCAAGGGAGCAGCGAGAGCTCGGGGTGCAAGTTAGCAGTCTTTTGAAGAAGTGATTTATTAGAAGGAGTGTCTCCGAGTGGGGAGCACCAGTTGTGTTTGCCACTAAGGCAGATGGTTCCCTTCGTTTGTGTGTGGACTATCGCGAGTTGAATAAGGTAACGAGGAAGAATAAGTATCCTCTACCGCGGATAGATGATTTGTTTGATCAACTGGAAGGAGCAAGAGTGTTCTCCCAGTTGGACCTCGTGACAGGATTTCATCAGCTACGAGTAGCGGATGAGAGTGTTCCGAAAACGGCATTTAGGATGCCGTCTGGATTTTATGAGTGGTTGGTCATTCCATTTGGTTTGACCAATGCACCAGCCTATTTTGTGGATCTTATGAATCGAGTATTCAGAGATCAGTTGAATAATTTTGTTCTTGTGTTCGTGGATGATATCCTTGTTTACTCAAGGACAGAGGAGGAACACAAGGGACACTTGAGGATAGTGATGGAGGTGTTGAGGAAACACCAATTGAAAGCGAAATTTTCTAAGTGTCATTTTTGGAGAAGGGAAGTGAGATTCTTGGGTCATGTTGTTTCCGAAAATGGTATTGCCGTGGACCCTGTGAAGGTGGCTACGGTACAGGATTGGCCTATACCCAAGAATGCAACAGATGTAAGAAGTTTCTTGGGATTAGCTGGATATTATCGTAAGTTTATCCAGGACTTCTCCAAGATAGCAGCACCGTTGACTCAATTGACTAAGAAGAATCAGTCCTTCGTCTGGGACGGAGTGTGTGAGGATGCCTTCAAGAGTCTAAAAGAGAAGTTGACGCGTGCGCCAGTGTTAGTCATTCCTAAAGGGAATGAAGAGATGACGATATACACGGATGCTTGTGGTACCGGACTGGGTGCTGTATTGATGCAAGGAGGTAGGGTTGTAGCTTATGCTAGTCGACAGCTAAAGCCGCATGAGAAGAAGTATCCTACCCATGATTTGGAATTAGCAACGATCGTGTTTGCGCTAAAGATGTGGAGACATTATCTCTTGGGAGAAAGATTTGAGTTGTTTACCGATCATAAATCGTTAAAGTATCTCTTCTCCCAGAAGGATCTGAATCTCCGTCAGCAGAGATGGTTAGAGTTCCTGGCTTCGTATGATTTTGATATCGCATATACACCTGGGAAAGGTTATGCGGTAGCCGATGCTTTGAGTAGGAGACATGCCAGTTTAGGGGCTATGTTTCTTGAGTGGAAGCAACTGGAGTATATCACGGGGTTTGATTTCAGACCAAAGTGCGACTTAGATCTAGTTATGTTAGCAAGTTTGGCGATCAGACCCACTTTGATAGAGCGGATTGGTTCCAGCCAGAGGAACGATCCTAATCTATTGGAAATCATCTCCAAGCTAGAGATGAACATCGACGGTGAGGAGATGAATGTGTATGGGCTTGATCGAGATGGATGGCTTCGGAAGAATGGAAGACTAGTTGTGCCCAACGTGAATGGTTTGAGAGATGAAGTGCTTAGAGAATGTCATCACTCAAAACTGACTATACATCCCGGTGGTAATAAGATGTATCGAGACATGAGACAGACTTACTACTGGGAAGGGATGAAAAGGGACGTTGGGAAGTTTATATCCAAATGCATGAATTGCCAGCTAGTTAAAGCCGAGCAAAAGAAGCCTAGTGGTTTGTTGCAACCATTAGAAATTCCCGAATGGAAATGGGAGCAAGTCTCGATGGATTTCATCGATGGTTTACCAAGGACTAGATCGGAACATGATAGCATTTGGGTAATTGTGGATCGATTGACTAAAAGTGCAAGATTTATACCAGTCAAATCGACCAGGACGGCAGCCAAGTTGGCAGAATTGTATATGAAGTGGGTAGTGAGATTTCATGGAGTACCTAAAAGCATTGTGAGTGACCGAGACTCGTTGTTCACTAGTGGGTTTTGGAAGAGCTTACAAGAGGCTTTAGGGTCCGGATTACATCTCAGTACCGCATATCATCCTCAGACCGACGGTCAGACGGAGAGGGTGAATCGTATATTGGAAGATCTCTTGAGAGCTTGTATATTGGATTTTGGTGGATCATGGGATGACCATTTGCATCTAGTAGAGTTTGCATATAATAATAGCTACCAATCCAGTATCGGTATGGCTCCATATGAAGCTTTGTACGGAGGACCATGCAACTCACCATCATGTTGGATAGAGACTGGCGAGAAGTTTGTGCTTGGACCAGATGTGGTGAGAGAAACTTCGGATAAGATTAAGATCATTCAGCAACGAATGAAAGCTGCCCAAGATAGGCAGAAGAGTTATGCTGATAAGAGGAGAAGAGACTTGAAATTCTCCGTTGGTGACTTGGTGTTTGTCAAGATCTTTCTGTTAAAGAGCGTGATTCGATTTGGCAGGAGAGGCAAGTTGGCACCAAGATTTGTTGGCCCATTCCCTGTTTTTGAACTAGTCGGGAATTTGGCGTATAGAGTTGGCTTACCAGAGAAGATGGCGGGAGTTCACAATGTATTTCATGTTTCCCAACTAAGGAAGTTCGTTCACGACCCAGATATGACTATTTCACCTGATCAGTTAGAGGACTTCGAAGTAGAACCCGAGGCAGTTGGGAACCGCAAGCCGATCTGTATTGTGGGGCACGATACGAAGCAACTTCAAAGGAAGGCGGTGAAGCTAGTCAAGGTTCAGTGGGGCGAGGACGAGAATGATTGTACTTGGGAGACAGAGGAGAGCATTAGGAAGGCATATCCAGAACTCTTTGCCTAGTAAGATTTACTTTGCGATTTAATTATTCCGCATGCTAGGATAGACTTATTTTACTTGTTTTGTATGTTTGATGGTTGTTTTATGGTTGATAGGCATGCGGGAACCTTTGTGTGTGTTTTGATTAGGGAATTTCGGGGGCGAAATTTCTTAAGGGGGAGTGAGTGTAACGACCTGTATTCTACGCATCATAGGATCGTAGAATATTTATTTCTTTCCCGTATGGAGTCGTATGGTCGTGTAACTTTGGGAAACATCTATTAGAGTCATTTCCCATGCTCATGATTTTTGTTGATTTTTAAATGACCATTTTGCCCTTAGTTGGTACTGTTTTGGCCATAACTTTTGATTGGAAAGGAATTTTTACCTAAAACCACTTCCATTGGATTCGTTTGATGGTTTACCTTTTCGTAGAGTGGTCATAATGGCCAAACGGACCTACCGTTTGGGAGATATGGCTGAAATAAGGTTTGGAGGGTGAAAAACTGCTTAACCGGGCCAAATCGGGTGATTAGTGAGTTGGCCCATAACCCATTTCGGGATTAGGGTTATGGAGAAGCTGAAATGAGATAGAGGATCATTCCATTTCAGTTTTCTAGCCTCCACTTATCACCAAGAAACTCTAAAAATGGCCTCCAACCTCTAAATCACCTCCAAATCATCTTTTGGTTAAGGATTTGGCTTAGCAACCTCTAATCAAGGAAGATCTACACCAAAGCAACATTGGAGCTGCTGTTTAGCATTGGGATTCACATCAAATCAGAGATTTATTTTAGATCTTAGTTTATTTTGTGGCTAAGGTGAGTGATTTGCATAGTTTTGCACTAATAATGGCTAATCAGGGATGATTAGTGTTAATTAGCGAATTTAAACATGATAAAATTCTGGAAAAATGTTTATAAAATTCGGAATGATGTTTTAGACCTCTGATGTGAATTTGGGTTAATTTGGTTAAGTTGTGTTGATTATATCATAAGTTTCACCTAAACATGCTTAAGGGAAAATAGGGGGGTTTTGGCTATATTTGATCTATTTTAACCTATCATATTGTTGTTTTGATGTGTGTGGTTGATTATACATGTTTCTATGACTGTATGGTATGCTTTGTGATTGACTAGAATAGTTGGAATGGTCGAAAACGCCGTCGAGGGGCGTAAACAACTCGCTGGACAAGGTGCAGGAATTCGGATCGGATAGGGGATTGAGGGTCGGTCGGATCGCCCTATGGGATCGTGGAACATCACCACGAGCCAAGACATCTCCTCCGAGCCGAATCGTATGCGCAAGGTCCACGAACACCAACCGTTAACTGCTACCCGATCCGATCCACTCGTGCTTCGTATCACGATCCGACTAGAGGAAAGCAGCATCCACGATCCGATGCACTATGAGACGCCGATCCGAACCGGGGGAGCCCCGAGCTGGAGGAGCACGATCCGACCCGTATGGGGTATTCCAATCCGAACCAAGGAGAGGAGCACGATCTGAAGCAAAGAGAAAGAGGACCGCGATGACGATCCGAACCGTGGCGTGCTGAAGAGCAGATCTGATCCAAATGGGGTATGGAAGGCCGAACCGAACCGATGAAGACTGATAACCCGAGATGCAAAGGTAGTCCAAATGAAGGGTATTGACTCAGGATCCAGATAGGAACCAATGAGTGGACTTCATGAGTTGGACTTTGCTGCGGGACGTGTGATAAGGAGTTGTCGGCGTTCATAACTTCGATTCACCACTAAAAATGGATGATGGCTACTTATCAGTGCAGTAGGGTCATTATGACCTGAGGGGCAAGGTGATGGTAGCAAGACTACGTTATCAGTGCAGTAGGGTCATTATGACCTGAGGGGCAAGGTGATGCGTAGTAAGAATATGAGCCAGCGCAGATGGGGTGAACAACTCCATGGGGCAAGTGGACATAGTAAGGATTGGTAAGGCTATGAGCCAGCGCAGATGGGGTGAATAACTCCATGGGGCAAGTGGACATAGCGAGGAATTAGTGGCTACGTTATCAGTGCAGTGAAGCCATTTATGACTTCATGGGGCAGAGTGATCGTAGCAAGGTATGTTGGGTGATCGAAGTGGTGAATATCGTATGCTTTACGCATTGAGTGAGAGATGTGAGGATGGATGCTATGTTTGATTGTTTACCATCACTATGACATGCACACCTCCCCCACCTCCGTATCTTTATACCGTTTGATATGGTACCTTAGAGTGTTGTACAGTATGTAGTGCTAACTCTTTGGTTGCAGGTCCAGGTTCAGGTATGTTTTAGTCTACCTGTTATTGTTCACTTTAGATGCTTATCGCTCATACCAGGCTTTATGTCTGACCCAGAGTTTTATGTCTCCACTTATTACTCTGGGTGCTCACACGAGCAGACTAGAGACAGGTTGGCTGGTGATGCGCGAGTAGCTGATTCGGAGGCGGGCAGGAGGCTTCCACGTACGATATATATATATATATATATATATATATATACACACATTCTCCCTTTGTCGTTGGTGGTCGCTACTTGGGCATTAGTAGTGTACCTCCTTTATCTTAATTTTGCTTTGAGACA
>JASFAX010002624.1:0-45270 GCA_030737875.1 Allium sativum | reverse complement strand
GGAATACTCGGATGTGTTTGAGGAGGTGAAGGGCTTACCTCCGGAGCGGGAGATTGACTTCCGAATATATCTGGTAGACAATGCCAAACCAGTATCTTAGCCAGTGTGCCACATGGCTCCTCGTGAGAGGAGGGAACTCCATAAGCAAGTAGGCGATTTGCTTGGGAAGGGGTTCATAAGACGAAGGATATCGGAGTGGGGTGCTCCAGTAGTTTTTGCCACGAGGGCGGATGGGTCCCTCAGACTTTGTGTAGGCTAAAGAGAACTAAATAAACACACAAAGAAGAATAGACACCCATTGCCGAGGATTGATGATCTCTTTGATCAGTTGGTTGGCGCCTCAGTGTTTTCGCAGTGGACTCAGCCACGGAGTTTCATCAGTTGAGACTGGCTGAGGATAGTATAGAGAAGACTACCTTTAGGACTCCGGATGGTTTTTATGAGTGGCTGGTGATGCCATTTGGTTTGACGAACGCCCCCGCATACTTTGTTGATTTGATGAGAAGGGTGTTCAGGGAGTACCTAAATAAGTTCGTGATGGTCTTTGTAAATGACATCTTGGTCTTTTCTAGGGGCGAAATAAGTTTTCGTATGTGCTCAATAGGTTGAGCAATGCCAGTTATGGGGAAAACGGTGGTTTTGGAGCGAGACTGGCGAGGACATCCAGAGTTGGACAAGGGCTCAATTATTTGGCCGTTTTTACTAGTATCATCTCACGTAGGTCGTCTGAATTCGAAGGAGGTATCCCTTGGGTGTTTGTCTGATATTGGTTTAGGCCTTTGGGGCTTGCATTTGGGGGATGTCGAGTTCGACCAGGGTGGTCTGCGTGAGAGATGGATAGTTGTGACGATTTTGCATGGGAGAATATCCTGATTTTTTCTAGGAGTGGAGAAGAGCATGCCCTACATCTTAGGGAAGTATTAGAGACTCTCCAAGCGCATAGTCTTAAGACAGCAAAAGTGAATAGGATTCTTAGCGTCCTATGAGTTTGAGATAGCGTATACCCATGGCAAGGGTAACATGGTAGCGGACGCCTTAAGTAGAAAAAGGTTGTCCTCGAGTTCATGGTTCGTTGAACGACGGAGCTTAGAGTTTATTTCTATGTTTGACTTTAGACCTTCCGTTGACTTTGTACCCGGTTTGCTAGCCTCCTTGGAGGTTAGGCCTACTCTTTTGGGACGAATTGGCGAGGCACAGCGAGACGACCCACAGTTGGATGAGTTAGTAGAGAAGCTCATGAGGAGGGGGTCGTCCAGCCATTTGAGTAGGTACACCCTAGATGGTAAGGGGTGGTTGCGTAGAGACGGTAGACTTTGTGTACCGCAAGACGAGGGTTTGAGGAAGGCTATGCTTGATGATGCACATCGGTCGAAGATGACCATTCATCCCGGTGGGGACAAGATGTACCAAGACATGAAGCGAGTTTTCTTTTGGGTCGGTATGAAGAAAGATGTGGCCGGGTATGTCGCTAGATGCTTGGTGTGCTAGCAAATGAAAGCGGAGCAGAAGAAACCCGGTGGGTTGCTTCACCCATTGGAGGTTCCGCTATGGAAGTGGGATAGTGTCTCGATGGGTTACCAAGATCGAGGAAGGGTAATACGGGAATTTGGGTGGTAGTAGACAGACTTACTAAGAGCGCCCATTGTATACCCGTGAAGAGTAAGAGAACTGCTCCATGGCTAGCTTCAGTTTACATTCGAGAGATTATTAGATTGCATGGTGTACCTTCCAGTATAGTGAGCGATCGAGATCCTATCTTCACTAGAGAGTTTTGGAAAAGTTTGCAAGAGGCGGTAGGGACTCAGTTGTGTTTGAGTACCGCATATCATCCTCAGACGGACGGCCAGACCGAGAGGGTGAATCGTATTTTAGAAGACCTTTTGAGGCTATGTATCTTGGATTTTGGAGGTACATGGGAAGAGCATCTTCCATTGGTGGAGTTGCCCGACAGACTTAGTGGTGTACATGATGTATTCCATGTGAGGAAGTGCCTACATGAGACCGCAGAGGCGGTAGAGCCGAGCCTGCTTAAGGAAGTAAAGGTAGAGCGTGATGTGATTATTCGACGAGCTCCTACTCGCATCCTTGGGTCAGAGATTAGGGAGTTGAGAAACAGAGAGGTTCGACTAGTCAAAGTGAAAAGGGGAGAAGGAGAGAGCAATGCTACTTGGGAGACAGAAGCAAAGATGCGTTCGTTATACCCATTCCTTTTTTAGGGTATGTCCTTTAAATGTCTCCTCTATCGTTTGCCTAGTGCTTATCTTATCTTTAGTATGTCCTCTCATTAGTATCTTTGACCTTTAGATAGGGTAAACCTATGGTTGAAACATGTGCTTGAGACATGTTATGATTGATGGATGCATGTGGATGCAAGTGTTTGCTAGTGGTTGCTCGTGGATGCATATACACACACTTTAGACACTAGATCGGCTCAATCACTTCATATTGCATATTGCATAAAATTGTGTGTAGGTAACTATATTAATGGATGTATAATGGTTGTGTTATCACATGGATGATGCATTTTGGTGAATGATTGTGCACTCATGTAGATATTGTATGTGTCGATAGGGTTCTCTAGCATACATAATGGATGCATGGCATAATCATGGTTTGCATATGTTCATACATTAGATAGGGAACATATACACACACTTTTTGCATATGCTTATACATCATTAGAAATTGTTTTAAGGACAATGGATGCTCGTGTTTGATGAATTGAGTAGATGGTTGTTTGGATGGTAGGATATGCATTCTCCTTAGCTTAGAGATTTCGGGGACGAAATCCTTTAAGGAGGGGAGAATGTAACAACCCGAATTTCGGTTAATGCTAAAATTCACTAATTACAGAATAAATAATCTCATATGTGAGAATTAGGGGAAACGGGCTGTGTCATTGCGTTCGTCTCGGAAAAATACGTGAAATAGAGTCCGAGTTTTCAAGAATCGGAGTCCGTATGGCCCGGATATGGCCCAATGAAGTTTACAGAAAATTCAAAGTTCAAAACAGATTTAAAAATTCAGGTTCAAAATTTCAAAATGGGGGCATTGGGCGCAGGCGGGGAAAATTCCCGCCTAGCTACCCAAGTCGACAGGCCTGTCGACTGGGCAGTCGACTTGGCTAGGACCAAGTCGACAGCCCTGTCGACTTGGGTGTCGACAGGGGGTGCTCGGCAGGTCTAACCTGGTGCACCATTTTAGGGATTGGCTGTGTTTTGGGCTGTTCTCTAGAAGCTTCCGAGATCTGATGGTCCTAATCTAACCTAGGGTTGATCTAAGGGCCTAAAACACTTTCCTAATCCTATAAATAAGACCCTAAGCTAGCCCTAAATGATCATAATCCTATCTCCTAACTAAACTATGCCAAAATTTTCTATGATCATGGCCTCTACCCAAAACCCTAGCCTCCATCCTCTTATGAAACTATTTCTATGAAGGCTTTCATGTTCATACAAGCATCTTTGAGTTGTTTAAGCGATCATTAGCTTGCATTCATCATCAAGTTGCAAGCTTTATGTTCAAGGCTAGAGTTTTTGGGTAATTTGTGGCAAGGGTTTGCTTATGGGAGCTTAGTGGTGAGTTCCTATAGCCTTAATAATCAATTGTTAAATTGATTATGGTAGGATGTGATAAGATATGGCTATGTTTGTGGAATCAATGTGTTTATGCAAGTTTAGTATAGTGTATGATTGTGTGTTTTGCAAGTTTCATGCTATATGCAAGTTTAATGCTATGTTTTATGATGCAAAACACTATGTTGAACATTGATTCATATGTAACATGTTATGCAAGCTATATGTGAGATTATATGCAAGTTTATATGTAACATGTTATGCGAGTTATGTATTTGGTTTTATGCATGCTAAGTATTTGGTTTTATGCATGCTAAGTATTTGGTTGTATGCATGCTAAGTGTTTGGCCATATGCAAGTTATGATGCAAGTTCATATGCAAGTTATGATGCAAGTTCATATGCAAGTTATGATGCAAGTTCATATGCAAGTTATGATGCAAGTTCATATGCAAGTTTGCCTCTATGTATGACATAAGTCCATGTGCAAGTTCATCCTTTTAAGACCTATGACATGTATGCAAGTTGACACCTTTATGATAGGTCTACGACATGAACATTTAAGCAAGTTACCATCCTTATGACATATGTGATTCATGCAAGTTTGGGTTGGTTATGTATGCAAGTTGGGTTTATGGTCATATATGCAAGTTGACACCTTTTAAACCCATGATAATGCTAATGATATGCTAAGTTGAACCCATTGTGTGTATGATGAATCTTCTCTTTTGAAGTATGTCATGTTAACGTATTTACGTGGGAATGATGGGGTAAAAATCAATGAACACATAAAATTATGTGAAGTGGGTATGATTAAACATACCGTAAAGTGGACGGACATAACTGGGAATTTACCTATTAAGTTAGGTCTACCCATATTATGGAATTGGGAATTTACCTATTGAGTTAGGTCTACCCATATTCTTAAATATTTGTAATTAATTAAGGATAATTAATACAAATTATGGGGGTGATTAATTAGGTGTAATTAATCTACTAAGACACGAGGTTGGACCCTTTTGTAGCATAAGACTGCCCGGAACCGACCGGCAAATCCAGCTGCTACAAATGATTGGCCCAATGTGAGAGGTCTTAGTCATAAACTAAATACGTGACAAGTGTAAAGACACGAGGTTAGACTCTGTTATGGTGTAAGGCTGCCCGGAACCAACCGGCATATCCAGCTGCCATAAAAGACAGTCTAATGTGAGAGGTCTTTACAAAGGTCACGATCTTAATTAATTAAGAAACACTTAACCAAATTAGCATGTAGAGGGGCATGAGGGGTTAAGTGGGTGCCTTGGGTGGCATGTAATAACTAGTGGGGGTGCCTTGGGTAGCATGAGGAAACTAGTGGGTTGCCTTGGGTGGCAATAGAACATACGATTAGAATACTTAACCAAAGTGGAACATGTAATTAAACATGATTAAAGGGTTAAGTAAGTGCCTTGGGTGGCATATGGGAATCAAGTAAGTGCCTTGGGTGGCATGTGGAAATCTAGTGGGTGCCTTAAGTGGCAATTGAAATATAATTAAATGACAAGCTTAAGTAGTAGCTTGTGGGGGCCTTAAGTGACAATTGAAATATAATGACAAGCTTAAGTAGTAGCTTGTGGGGGCCTTAAGTGGCAATTGAAATATAATGACAAGCTTAAGTAGTAGCTTGTGGGGGCCTTAATTGGCAACTAAAATATAATTAAAAGACTTAACCAAAAATTTGTAACATGTAGGTGGACAGAGTTAACGGGTTAAGTAGATAAAATGGCAAGCTTAAGTAGTAGCTTGTGGGGGCCCATTTCAACCAATATCCCAAACGTATCTTTGTGGGCTCGACCCAGGTCGAGGACGGGACACGCATATTGGGCTTGACTATAAGAGGCCAAAACGGGGTAGAGGTGGCAACGCGAGTCCAACGGGTTTCATATGCGTGTGTGGACCCGGGCTGGTAGGTAAGACGTTGTTGCATCGTGTAGGTATAAGCCGTGCACCATTGATTATCGGGTTGCCACTTTGGGGAGTGATACACCCCACTGTGGGGCCAGCACGGGTATCTACGGTAGGGAGCCGATCGCTTGGGGGTAGTGGGTACACCTAGTGGAGATAGGGGCAGACGGCACCTATGTAGTCAGCTAGGGGTACACGAAACTACTATTAAAAATTACTGAGTACACCTAGTGGAGATAGGGGCAGACGACACCTATGTAGTCAGCTAGGGGTACAAGAAACTACTGGGTAAAATTACCAAGTACACTTAGTGGGATCAACCTTTAAGTAGGAATTACCCTTGGGTGGGTAGAACTGGTGTGGTGCAGTGTAGGAATTACCCTTGGGTGGGTAGATCTGGGGTGGTGCAGTGTAGTAATTATCCTTGGGTGGGTAAATGCGTCTTTTCGGTTATCTTAGTACATCCTGTGTTTAGTTGGCTACTTAGTGTAGTCATTATCCCCAGAGGTACCGTACCTTGTTTATATCATACCCTAATTACTTTAATGATTGTATTGTTAGGGTTATAGAACTCACTCAGACTTATGTCTGACCCCGTTGTTTCTTTATCTTTTTCCCAACCCTCAGGTTTCCAGAGTGGGCCTAGCACTAGTGGGCTTTGATCAGATTGCTTTATCTACCTTTTGGAGCTTGGACCGTGGATGTAAAGCTCAGTTTATCTTTTCTATTATGGCTATTAGGTTATGTAGTGGGATTATGTACTTTTGTTTTTATCAGGATGGATATTATGTACTTGACTCTTATTTATGGTTTTGGTGTAACCAAACATGTTTTACTTTCCGCTGGAATGAAATGATGTTTTAAATTCTCAAGTATTACTTATATCTGTTTTGTTGTAATGTTTCTGTTCTATATTCACTTAAAATACTCCACCGATGTTATGGCATTTCCTTAGTGAGTGACCGTAGCGGGTGTGGGGTGTTACACCTATACAGGATAATCAGATAATGCAAGCAGTATAGCAGAAAAGATTAATTGAAAAATGGAGCTTTACATGATAATAACATGTAGAATAAATAATAGTTAAAACACCCTAACATATCATGCCAAAAAGCTTGCGGTCCATTTAGCATGTAGAATGAACAAAAAAGAATTAATATACAAAATGCAGATAAATTCAATGAGTTGTTACTAATAATTAACATAATTACCCTTAATAAATAATATTTAAAACACCCTAACATATCATGCCAACCTAAAGTTTATGCATATTTGTGTGTAAGATACATTACATGAATTAGAGTCATACCATACATCATCGTTAGGAATAAAAATATGGATAATAGGAAACTTTACTGCTTGAGTTTAAGTTTAAAAATAAGTTAATTCCCTTGTCATCTGTAAATTATAACGAAATTTAAGTTTCCACAGTGATAATCTGCAGTTCTATTGGGCAGTCAATTTTGGACTTCTGATTATTGCAATCTTCTTTCGTATCCAGGTATATTCTTTGGTCGCGTACATAATATCAAAAAGCGACTGCATCCTTCTTTTCAGCAGTAGTATTTTTTTTAATAATATACAACCTATCACTTCATCGTAATAAACTAACTACGAAATAGCAAATTCATTTGTTTAATTTTTCTCATCATCATGTTTTTTATTTTAACGTTTTGCATGTAGAGATTTTTTGGATTGTCGCATGTTAATTGTTTAGTGATGAAGCTTGTAGCACTATTATTCAAATTTGAATCAAGAACATCATTGAGAATCGCAATAATCATAGACCATCCCTCAAAATAAAGAACATGTAGGGAGGCCCCTAGAAATGGTCATAAATAAAGATAGAACTCATGAAGCACATGTGACATTCAGGTGTTCACAATGAATTAAATTTTTCTCATCAAACAGATGGTTTGTTATTCTTAAATATACGCTAATCCTAATGAAAAACGTACGGTTGTCACTCGCTTTGTGAATGCTTCATATACGAGCAATAAAGAAGAGCAAGGACCACACACTTAAAAAAGCAGGCACAAAGTCATGGAAATAACTAAGATATTAGATGGGTATAGGCATAGGCTAACAAACGATGAACTGCTATGAAATTATCTACAGAAAAAGATGCGCTATTTTTCCCTTTTAAATGTTTGCTCTAATCGATTTTCTCTAAGAGAATCTTCAATAGTTCATCTAAATCTATTCTAGTCAAATACTGATTGGAGAATCTTCAACATTCAACCAATTTTGATGGCTTGATAATTAATGGCATGTATATAGAAAATTTTCTAAATATCCTTTATTTATTTTTCCCTTTTAACCTTTTCAAAGCATAAAAAGGGTCTCTGAGGAGTTGATGCCTCTAAGGTGCGAAAGAGGTTTTCAAAGGCAGTGTCCAACTTCTACTTATTTTAAAGCATTACGTTATATCATCAAAATAGTTACAGTTATTTGGAACATATTTGCATTGTCCATATCCTACAATGAAAATTTCATGATTATTCGTAAACCCAAATATGCAGTTGTCAATAAATAAGAAAAGAAGGTTAAAAAATATAATCAAACCCTGCATCTATATTCTCAAATTGGTGCTTCTCTTATTGGAGGGGCCTTTGAGTAAAATTCACATTGTTAAAGTAGTCGTATAGCTGCATCTGCAAACAATTTTGTCTGTTGAGTTAATTTATAGTTGCCTAGGAAGTACTTCGCTAAAAATAATACAGACATTAGCAGAAAACAAATCATGTTAAAAAAACAATTATAAATTGAAATTTAACATGTTATTTATATGAGAAACTTATTTTCGAATCTACAGTACCATTGTAGTACATAGTCCCACACTTCCTCTTTACCAACTTTTTTGTTTATAACCAATCGAAAAGAAGAGATATCATGCAGAATTGCATATGTATTTCACCTCAAATTCATTAGTTACAAAATGATATATATGGTCAACCCATCTTAGCAAGCACAACATCTTAATTGATATTAAAAAAAAATGGAATCCTAGCCATTTTATTAGGCATTTAGAATTAAATAATCATTTTGTATTATTAGAAATAAATAATTATGTATATCTAATTGAATATCATAGATGTTGCGCAAGGTTTGCCGTGCTACTTTAAATAACATCATATATTATTTGAAATATATTTAATAATAACAAATAACTAATTAATTATATTATTTGCGGAAATTATTGTGAATAAATCCACATTGTACATGCACCCACACACACAAATACAGATATACATAATAAGTAAATACATATACTTTTTAATTTATTAACAAAATGGCAAAGATAATCATTAATTTAGTGTTATAGTTGTATGTGATTAAAGCCACCGTAAACATAATAACCTGAATATACTATTGTAACTACAAAAAAATGAGAGTAATTATTAGAAGCTATATCATTGTTTCATTAATTATTGCTTTCATGAGGTGAAACAAATGGAAAAGGTGTACAATATATTATGCGTCCTTGAATAACGTTTACTAAAAGTTCACATATATAAATGTCAAGTGGTAAAATATTTGTAAAAAAATATAAAATGAACATGTATGCAATTATATTGGTTTCTGACACATGCTATAAAAGTTTGTAATGTTATTATAATGCAAAGAAGCAAGTTGCAACAAAATTCAGTATGAAAAAGTCAACCTGCATTAGCCAAGCATATGCAGAAGTACAGTTTTGAGTAAGCATATGCATAGAGAGTATTAATTTTAGGGTAAGTGTTTGTTTAATGTAATGCTGAACAATCAATAATACATAGCTTCGGTATTATAAAGTTCAAACACATGAAAAGACTATGATATGATATGAATATAAAACAATTACACTCCAAAAATAACGTTATACAAAATTATAAATTCTAATTCAAGGTCGAAATGGACAAATAGCTCAAGTAAGTGATGGTTCAAAGAATAAATGGACAAAATTACCTATAGTTGTTAGTAATTAAAAACAATACTGCCAACACCATGGGTAGAGAGCTTACCAAGATTTTTCACCAAAAATCAAGAGGGGAAACAAATTAATATCATGTAGAAACTAAAGTTACAACATCGCGAATGCTAGTATGTATGCATAATCATCAGTTACTGATAATTGCATCCAAGAAAAGATGACATCTGTTAAAGTAGAAAATAATTACTTAAGGAATACAACTCATTGGATAATTAGTGATTTTATTCCATCATAAGAAGCCTAAGAAATACAGTGGGTTTGCCTGACAATTTTTTTTTTTTTTTTTTTTGAATTTTTTCAGGGGAGAAACCGGCACTGCCGTAAAACTCCCCCTAGTGCAACTAACCCGATCCGTGGGGTCATCGGGCTTATGCATATGGTAAGACCCCTTATTTGAAGTTTGCCTGACATGTTAATAACCCGTAATGATCAAAATGTACAAATCAATCATTTGCAGATTAAGATACAAACTACCAAAGTCGAATACAAAGAATTGAGAAATTCAACCAACAAGCGTTAGTTGAAAGCTGAAATTTGGACAGAGCATTTAGTGGACATATTTTGTTTGACATGTATGGAAAAATAAAAATTGACATTAATACCAGATTTCCATATCTATGTGTTTATCTGTAGTGATAAGTCAAGTGATTGAAGAAATAGTTAAACTAAATTAAAATTATTATTAACTTATATAATCAATTTTATAGATATTTATAGAATATCATCATAATGGTACAATGGAAACCTAATTTGTCAACAAATATCCATTATAGCATTTAAAAGTTTATCTGAAAAGTGAAAATCTGCATATTCAAACCAATTGTTGCGTTACTGAATAGAAAATTCAAGGCAGAATACTTTTGTTGCCACCATAATGTTTGACCCAGTGGTGTTGATTATTTCCTTCGTCGGTAAGAGTAATTATATTTTGAGATTAAATTAATGACAGTTGGAATCTGAAGAAGTAAAACGGTAGAACATATCATCTATTCAGGTTCGAAAATTGTAATTAAACATTGACAAAGTAAGAAGAGATTTCTAACCTTTGATAAAATGGCATCTAGATCTACCGCATCCTCTCGGTGAAAAATCAGGGATACACACGTCTGTAACTCCTGAAAATTAACAATTAATCGATGCTGAAAATTAAAAATTATAAGTAATATTTAGTTAAAAGCTAGGGTTGCACTTAAGATAGAAGCAGTCGATCGATTCTCACCCAAAATTAGAACAAAATGCACTCTGAAAGTTTAAGAATTGGAGAAAACATTTATTATAAATTGGGATTTCACCTGAACAAGGAACAGCAGATTGATTGCCCAATGCAAATACATTATTAACGTCGATCATTAGATCATTAGTAGAGGGAAGGCAGGAGAGGTGGATGAAAAATGATGTGGTAAACGATCAAGAACAACCAACATTGGAACGCTCCAATCTCCTGCTACAATCGGGAGATGTTTTAAGAGTTACACAATAGACGTGTTAGATTAGGGGCAGAGAAAGAAAATGTCGAGATAGAGAAATAGTGTGAAGGGGTACATGCTCGGGGCGTTCCATTTCCAGAATACAGGTGTCAATATCTCATTTAATCTGAATGAGAAACGTAGGGTGAGATTTGTATAGGGCCTGAGATTAAAGTATTTTCCTACTCAGCTTTAATAGTATAGTAGTATAGATTTGTATATAAACAAGCGAATGATGTTTAACACCTTTATTGATCTTGAAAGCCTATTTTAGAATTGGTATCTAAAATCATATGTTGTTTTAGCATTTTGTCTGTATTTAAACTTGTTTTAAATTTTCTTTAACTAATGTGTATATATACACACATACAGGCAAGTAATGTTTTAAAAATTTGTTGTATTTTTTTAAATTAACGTAAATACAAAATTACTTAACAAATAACAATAAGGAAGATATAATTTTCAATGCCAAGATTTGGCATTGTTATGATTTGAATGGGTGAGATTAAGTCTATTTATGAAGTTGTTTTCTTTATTGCTAAGTATGACATTTTAAAACGTTTTTGTACATGATTGTATATATATATATGTATATATATATATATATATATATGTATATACATATATATATACATACACATATGTACATGAAGGACATATTTAATTAAATGATTTGATTCCTAGAAGCTAAGGGGTCATATGTGAAGTACACTAGCACATGGAAGAGAAGAATTGAAGACACTCAACACCCTACCTTTCAATCAATATAGGCAGCAGCTACAACCCTTAAATGGTTTAGGATTTCTTAAAGGTTTAGTTTGGTTTTAAATTATTTTAATGCATTAGCATTCACACATATACATGCGCATCACATAGGCTAACCGTGCACTAGCACATGGAGCAGTAATCGAAAATATACACAGCACATTCTTTTCAAAACAATTGGAGATACCCTAAGCCTTCACTCTTTCACATCACATGAAAAACAGCCCAAACTTAGAGATAAAGTTTAAATTTTTATATCCTTTAGTACATATGTTGTAACGATATTCAATTGCTTAAGCACTGGTCGTGCATTTTAGAAGCCTGGAAGAATGCAAGTATGAGAACCCTGGACACCATCACTTTCAATCATAGTATATAAGAGATCAAATCCTCTGTCCCCAAACCTCTCTATACCTCTGTACCCAACCACTCATAGCCATTAATTTTTATATTTTTGCAATTAAGTCAAGAATAAAAAAAAAAGGTTAATTGAAAAAGGTGGAAATCAGGGGTTCCTGATTAGTTGGGTATAGGGGGACAGAGAATATTGGGTACAAGGGATTTCATTTCAGTATATAAGAGCATCTCCAACAAATGCTTGGATTTCAGAAAATGTGAGATGTACACCCAAAATCGAGTCCAACAAGGGGTAGATTCTTCCTTCAGTTCGGATTTCAGGGAGAATAGTTCCGGAATGTGCAAACTGCCCACGTGGTTGTTGAACAACCGCTAGAATACGCGGTTCTTAAACAAACGCCTGATTTCCAGGTGGGACCAAAAAAATTAATGCGGCAGCTTTTATTTCATGCGGCAGCTTTCATACTGAAATTTAATTGGTCCACGTACCCAACGTTATTTGTATATGCTGCAAAACAGGTCCATCATATGCGGCGTTTCACTGTTGTATCCAAGAATTGGTCTTCACGTGGCAAATAATACACTACGGACAAAAATTTTCATGAAGCAAATAGTTAAATGTTCCGCCTTTTATTTTGGATGGTCCCACATACCCCACAATTCTCTCCATGCGGTTGTTCAACAACCGCCTGAATCTAAAATTGTTGGGATATTTTGTTGTTTCGATTTTTCCGGGTGTAGAAATTTGGATTTCTACACCAGATTTGTTGGAGTTGCTCTAATAAATAGCCTACAAGCCCTTTCCATCACATATAAACTGCCTAAAATACCCCCTAGCTAAACCTTATGCTAATCAATAATTTATCTGTGAGTTCCATCTATAAATACACATACATATCATCACATTTCACTCTTAAAAAGCATGGCTTGAACTCTTTAAGCTGGAAGAGAAACATGGCAGCAAAACAGTAAGCAAAACCTGGAACTAGTAAACCAAGATGGTGAGTAAACACTTTTTTCTACTTCCTGTTTACATGCATTGAATCATGTATATCTAAGACTGCATATATGCAAAAACATATGTGAATTTATATTGTCAAACCTGAGAATAATATGGCACATGAAAATCAGAGATAGTAAACCAATATGGTGAGTAAAATTCCTTCTATTTTCGTATATAAATCTGTCAATGGACTATAGGAAATTAAGATGAAAACTTATATGCATTTGTATGTGCTTCAAAAGATGTTCTATTCATCGGTGAACTCAAACTATGATTAAATGAATTACAGTCGGTAATAAAACTTGTCTATATGTTGAAACTGGAGAGCATTTGTCATCTCCACTGACTTTAAAAAATCGATTTCTCTATCCTAGTTTGTTTTAGGATTTAAGTTTAACTGGAAGGTTTCCAGTTTATATCTTCAGTTAATTTTAAAAATTGTTTCAGAATCAATAAAATTGTATAGCCTCGTAAATAATATAATCACAATATAAAGACATATTTTCTCGAAAAATATAAATACCAATATACCGTAATTCAGGCACATGGTTGTGATATTGGATAACATGAATTTTAATGGCAATTTCATGATTTCTAGTATTGAAGGTAAGAAGATTTCTTAGGTAGATCGAAAATTGGGTTTTTACCAATTTTTGGCGAAGCCCAAGGTGGGTGGGTCTCGGGTTTGGTGTTAGAGGTGCTTCGTGAAGTAGAGATCTTGGAAAAATTGTTAACTAGAATTCTAATAAGCTAGATTTCGTAAATGAGATCGAATTAGGTTTTTTTTCTTGCGTTTGGATAGTTTGCGTGTGACAGGGAACCATGTCACCATAGGTGCATCAAGTGTGATGCCACCTGGGGAGGAGATCAGATTGGAGGCCGGCATCTTGTTGACGGAGTTTGACAATAATCGAAAGCAAAGGGAAGTGATGAGAGGCGATTTCTTGGATCCAGGTTCATGTAAAGAAGCTTAGCTGATACTGTGATTTTTTTATTCAGGGAATGTTGGGGTCCGTAGTGTTGGTGATAACATTAGATGGTGGAGTGACATTGGTGGTGATGGGGTTGGAGGTATGGCAGTCATTGACGTGGGTGTGCATGTGAACAAGTGCACAACGTGTACTGGGGAGGAAGGAAGTAGAAGATAGGAGAAAAAGATGAGGTCAGGTAGAGTTTTGAGGCAGATCACTCGTGTTGATCATTAGTTTTTGGGAGTGGCAAATTTCATGATCTGGCAAGTAGAAGGGAAGGAGCAGGGCAAGGTTTTTGAGGTGATCCGCATGTGCTGATCATGGGTTTTTGTGGTACTAGGATTTTGCATCTGGCGAGAGAGAAAGGGATTGATCGGCAAGGGTAAAGAGGGAGATCCAACGTGTGGATCATTGGGTTTTCGGAGTGATCAGATTTTGGATCTGGCAAAGGAAAACTGGTGATCGGGCAGGTTATTTTTAGTGGTCGGCATGTGTCGAACACGACTTTCTATGGTTCTAAACATGATTTTTGGCACTTTAGTTTTGGATGATCTAGCAAAGGAAAAATAGATGATCGAGTCATGTCGATCACCGTTTTTTTGGTGCTAGAACAAAATTTTCGCTAAATTTTAGTTTTACCAAGTTTAATCGTATCGCAAGTCGCGCAAGCCGTTTTAGCTGATCGACACATGTCGATCAGCTATTTTTCAGTGCGCGACGCTGTTTTTGCCAAATTTCATATTTTTACCAAACCGAGTCGTGCAAGCCATTTTTAGTGATCGGCATGTGACGATCAACAGTTTTTGAGTGTGCAACACTACTTTTTACCAAAATTTAAAATATTTGCCACAACGAGTTTTATCACGTGATCGGACCGACATGGTCAGGTGTTTTGAGCTGATCGGACCGTGTCGATCACGTATTTTTACTTCGTCACCTTTTCTAAACTTATTAACGATGATTTCAGAATCGACGTTATATTTTCCGAACACTTGGCACCTTCAACCAATTAGCTTTACGTTTTCCGACGACTTCTCGAGAATCGAGCACTTCGCTATCTATAACTTTGGTGTATGACTGTTTGACCAAATGTTGGTCAATAGAGTTCCTGATAATTCAATATTAATACAGAGTTAACACAATTTATGGAGATTTAATCATTTATATTGACCAATATTGGAAATTAAAATATGATTTCGTTTGAGCAAACAAATATGAATTGTTAGATATGTATGATCATTGATTGTTGATTAAATTGGTAGTGTTGTTGTGATAAGATTTTTTAACCTGAATAGTTTAAATTAATTATTAACACATATATTAGATCATCATTTAAATCGGAAATGTGAATATTATATGTGAATTATATTCAGTAGATATGTCCTGAAAATCAATTAGGATATAGAAATCCATATGAAATATACTGACTTAATTGCTACTAAATATCACTTGAGCCTAAAAGATATTAACGTTATCGTTTCTAAGAATCTGGAATCTAAATTCCAATTCGATTTGATTTATACGTTCAAAGTCAGAGATTTCTGAAGACAATTGAAGACGGAGTTTTATGCAAGGGCTATTCTATCAATCCTAAGTAGAAATTGCCTAAGATGAATTTATCAGATAGTGCCTTCGGTTTGTCCAATCACAGGACAACTTGTATGGACGAATGTCTGACAGAATATACCTAATAGATCGCGTAAGTTGATCTCTTCAAACGTATTTACGTTGGTGGTGGAGGAATTCATTTCTCTTAGCTTTATGCCCGTAATTATTTTTGGGGAAGTCAATTTGTGATTTGGCGGGTTTGACGATGTGGCATTCAAAGTAATTGAAGATGTGATTTGTCTAAAAGGTAAGTATGACCTCAAGCTTCACAATCAGGAAATGACAAAAATCTGGCAGGCAACATGGCTATGTGGGTCACTCCCTTTTGGGTGTATTGTCACCTATCTACATCATAACTACTTGCTTATTTACTTTAGTGTTGTTGTATGCTTCAGAACGGTGGTTTGAGCCCAACTGTTGGTGGTAATATATTCGGTACACTCAGAGCAAATGAGTGGTCGATCATGTGTGGCCGGATTGCAAAATGTTTCTTGTTGAACCCATTGTATTCCACTTTAGAGATACTATCGGAAGGTGGATTCATAGCTTGTCATAGTTGGAAATCCATTATCCATAAGTGCCTTGCGGTTTTGTTTGTAGACTATGTAGTGAAATGTGACATAGAAGCATTTCGCTAGATTATAATTTATTTGTAA
Organism: Allium sativum; assembly: GCA_030737875.1. NCBI lineage: Eukaryota > Viridiplantae > Streptophyta > Magnoliopsida > Asparagales > Amaryllidaceae > Allium > Allium sativum. The sequence goes on along the minus strand of JASFAX010002624.1, from coordinate 28,953 downwards.
ACCCTAGACACTATCATAATATCTGATTTTGATATACAAAGTTTTTCGATTCTCATAAGGTAAAAACTCATTCCGTTTTTATTTGCAGTGGGGTCATATGAGATACCCTTTATTTCTTAAACTCTTTTCAAAATTGTTTACTCATACCAGTCCTATGACTGACCCAGAGTTTATTTTTTTATGTTTCCATAAAATCTTGGGTGCCCAAATTTGTACAGGCAATCAAGTAGTTCAGAATTTTACAGATACACTTGAAGGAGCTTATAGCAGGAGGCTTCAGTGCTAGATATATAGAGTTTATTTCCGTTGTGATGTATATGTATTATACTCTGATGATGTATGTAAGTACAAATACAGTTTTGTATTTCAAGAGATGTTATATAGTATACTTTATTCATTTTGTTGTGGGATTCGTGTTTACTCTGAATCTGTTGTTGTGTTCTTCTTCTTTTTCTCTTATTCTAAATTTTCTTTCATTCTATTTCTTATCCTCTAATTTATTTCTTTTAACATTCCGGTATTTTTAGTACTTGAAGGTCAACATGTTATCCGACGAATGTATTCATGTTGATTTTCGAGGTTAAAAATCCACTGGGCCATTACACCATTCCCCTTTGCCGACAGAGGGTGTTACAAAAATGAACAGCAACACGAATAAGTGTTGCAAATTTTCAGCTATTCATATTTTCTTATATTTGTTGATTTTGATGATTTGGTTGATGGAAATGGTTGATGAGCTTCGAGTATAATCGTCATGGGATCTTTAACAAGATATTCTAAGGTTCAGACAACTCCCCGTCACTTCAAAGAAGTCTATCCTGCAGCATTCTTCTCCAATATGTTTTAGTTTTCAAATTCGGTAACTATCCTTGCTCTGTAATTATACCATTGCTCAGACTAACCTTCTTCTCTAATTCTATTTTTGTACTCTTGTTTATCTTTATAAATGTCTCCATAATATATCTTATGTAATTGCACAGTTCGAAGATACATTAGTAGTAATTTTTGTATGGTTGTTGTCACCAAAATCAATACTTAGGATATTAACAATTCACTTAATGCTATAGAATATTAGAAGTGCCTTTTATTACACACTGAAATGCTATAGAAAGTTTATTACAATATGCAGTTCTTGTAAGCTTATTTCAACTAATATATTCTAGCAATTAAGAAAAACAGAATTATCAGACTGTACTACATAATTAAAAGGAATCATATACCAGGCCATATTATGTGTGTATCATAAATATTTGTGACCTAAAGTAACAATACATAGAACCCTGGTTAATAGATACATACTACAAGTACAGATGTATGAATGTCAATGCAAAATTAATTAATGCAAGCATGGCCAAGTTAAAGGAGAAAGTGGACGATAACAAGAATTTTTCTTGCTTTCCCTACATGTAGCAATTCCCAAGGCATCACACACCAACTATCAAAATGAAGCACATTTGTACATCTGCTAGTCATAAAATTTAAAAATATTAAGTAGCGGCATGATTGACTGCATATGAAGTACTACAACTAACAAATTAGAAAAATTTAGCATGTATCGAGAGCATGGTTTGGGGCATATAATCTACAATTTGGGGAATCAAATCTACAGTTTGGGGCATCAAACATACTAAAATACTGTTTATTGGTCATAAAATATAAACTATACTCCCTCTAGCACCAACTGGCCCACTCTCATCCTCATCCCTTATAGCATTCAACAAACCAACAAAACAGCCAAAACAACAACCATTCCACAATTCACCTCAACCATATCTCTCCACCTCCAATCCGATTACTGCTTGCACATCATATACAAACCATCATCTTTAACAGTTCCATAACACCACCAACATTTCTTCCATATCATACATGCACATTCAACTTCATACATTATCCTCATCCATCACCAGAATCCACTAATGTAATAAAACTACAAAGTCTGCACCGAAGCAGCAAACAAACTTCCTCCTCTTCCACCTTCAACAAATAGCAACCAACTTCACTACAAACCAATTCAATAAAATACAACACCACTCCACTTAGATCACAATCAACCGACAACCAAACTTCATTAAATCCCATTAATATAACCACTTCATCTTTCAATCAACACACCACAACCATCATCACGTGAACCATAGCAACACCATCATACAACAATTAACTCCTATTCTAACCTAGAAGTGCAAATTCCTGCTTCACCTCTTACCTACTTGAACAAATTCCATAATCATCACTAACCCAACCTCATTACGCAACCATCCTCAAGCAACCTCCTAATAACTTTCATATGCCTAAATCTACAACCCGCAAACTATGCTGGCACACCTCAGACACCATTATATGAAAAACACCCTGCATACAATCTCGAACTGCTACACTACGTCGATAGAAGTGCTTCCTGCCACTACCTCCCCTCCGTATGACTTCATATAGCTCTAACAACTTCAAAGCTGATCAACTCCATTAGTGATACCAAAACTACAGCTATAGCTCACCAAATCCTGCTTCCATCTCAAACATCTAACTATCACTTATTCAACATCGACTCATGAGACTGTTCACCAACTGTAAACCAATCAGCATTTCTTTCTCTTCTTCAAACAGTTCACAAGTAACTCCAACCTCATTCCAAACAACTACTTTAAAACTACTATCCTATAATCCAACTTCCAACCACGTCAGCCATAGAGCATCAACAACAACCTATTACTTCACTAATGTTCCATTTGCTTTAAACACTGACAACTTCAACCATTGCTTTAATCATTTTTGTAATGTCTGGGATTTTCGACCCAGAAAATCAACATAAAAACACACTGTTGACTATTCAAGCATCGAAAATACCGGGACATTAATAGAAGAATTTAGAGGGTGAGAAAGAAAAGATAGAACTAATAGAATAGAAGAAGAAGAAGATCACAACTGAACAGAATCAGAGTAACACGAAACTCGCAGCGGAACAAAATAAGATGTATTATATAACATAACTTTGAATACAAAACTGTATTGTATATACATACCATTATCAGAGTACAATACATCATATCACAGCGGAAATAACTCTACATAACTAATGGTGAAGCTTCCTGCTTTTGAGCTCCTCCAAGTGAATCTGCAAAGCCTGAAACACTTGACTGCCCGTACAAATTTGGGCACCCAAGAGTTTAGGGAAAACAAACAAAATAAACTCTGGGTCAGTCATGGGACTGGTGTGAGTAAATTCCAACCATACTGTTTTACTTTGAAAATCCTTTTCAAAACAAGAAGATAATAGTAAGACCAGCCCACACATAAACATGGACGGTTTTTACCTTACTATAACCCGAAATATTCTTGATATCAAAACCCAGTGATATTATGATAATGTCTAACCAAATAATTATACAAGTAGTAGAACGCTTGCATCTCACGCTCCACATATATATAGTATAAAATCATAAACCGCAGGGCGCTTATCGGAGAATGGTTTTCAACTGACAAGGTATGGGAGCACCTTCTGAATAGTGTACTCTAGAGGGGATACACTCAGGGTTCAACAAGAACGTCTTGCAACCCGGCCACACATGACCGCTCACTCATTTAGCTTGAGTGTCGCGAATATATTGCCACCACAGTTGTAGGCCATCCAACCGTCATCCGAAGATACAGAATCGAAAAGAAGTATAAATATGAATTTTCTCTAGATCGGTGAGAATACACCCTGCTTGGGGATGACCCAACTAGCCATGCTGCCTAGCCCAACTTCTGTCATTCCTGGTTGTGAGGCTAGAGGCTACGTCTATCTTCAGAACATCTGATCACCATTCACTTTGAATGTCACATCGTCAAATCCGTAATCACACATTGATTACACAAATGCACACTGGGTGTAGAATAGAGAGAAGTTACCTTCTCCCCACCAACTTGGTATATTCGTAGAATCAACGGCATGACCGTTGGAAATACTCTGCTAGACACTCGTCCATACAAGTTGTCCTGGGACTGGACAAACAAATAAACATCATTCTAGAACTGGACGACCCTTGCATTTAACTCCGTCTTCAATTATCTTCAGCATATCTAATTCGCAGCGCTTATGTCTATACGGAGTGGTTTTCAGATAACATATCCAACCGGTCTCTCCGTATTGACAACGACGGTCAAACACTTCGATAGTCGGTTATTCAACTATCGGAGTTAAAACAACATCCATTCTAATGTATAACTAAACATCATACAATCACGGGCGCTTTTTATTTAACATTCGTTATATTTTCAAATTCCCATATCTCACTAGATATTTCTCAAACTCTGTTTTTGCCTTTAACACCTTTGGAAAACATTTCCAATTATTATAAACTTTTATTCTTACATGTTCCAAAAATATCCGTTATTAACGTTGAACTATTTCCCATTAAGTTCACATTCTTTATTCCTATACTTGGGTAATCTACCTTATTTGCACTGGAAAATATTTCCAAATTCATCTTAACCTTTTAATCGGCCCAACGTTCACTTTTAAAACATTATTCCCTTTGAAATGGGAATACCATCCCTTCTTATAGAAATCTAAACACCTTGATCATATAACTCTTTATTCACGTAATAATCTCCCTTATCTTATTTACCGAAATCTCTTTCATACTTTTTCACTCCTATTCCACTTTATAAACTCTGTCTCTAAGTCAACTTCTTATCTAATCGATATCAAGTTTATAACTAAATACTGATTTCTATCCTATCAACATTTATTTGTTTATAACTAAATGTTAATTATTCTATCAGGTTATAATCCCTAAAAATAGTTTACTTTTAATACATTCGACATCGTCGAATTCTAGTTCCAAATCCTAACGGTTTAATTCTAATCACATTTCGAACATCGAAATGCTATCATCAGTTTCTAATACGATTCCCCGATTCTTTTTCTAAACTCTTTCTTATATTTCTTTGAACAAACGTCGTTACTTATTACTCTAGAATAAGTGGATTTCAAACCAAACTGTTACATTTCCTAGGAAGTGCTGCTATATATAAAAGTCACGCTTAAGTCTAATCAACAGCAGTTAATTTATCGCTATAATTCAACTTGTCATACGCTGTAATATTCTCCTTATAACTAACTACAGTCACACTTACTTTATCAACAGCGTTATTTTATTGCTATAGTCCAACTTGTCATACGCTGTAATATTCTTTGTTATAACTAATCTTGACATAACAGTCACACTTATCTTATCAACAGCGTTATTTTATCGCTATAATTCAACTTGTCATACGCTGTAATATTCTTCGTTATAACTAATCTTGACATAACAGTCACACTTATCTTATCAACAGCGTTATTTTATCGCTATAATTCAACTTGTCATACGCTGTAATATTCTTTGTTATAACTAATCTTGACATAACAGTTACGCTTAAGCCTAATCAACAACGTTTATTTTATCGCTATAGTTCTAAACTTGCATATGCTGCCATATTCCTTTTCTACTAATCTTAACATCTATCTCCGTCACAAACTGATATCATTCCTCAATAATAGTGAAGCCGTTCAAGTTGGGGTATTCTATTTATCTCTCAGACCTTGATCGACAACATTCTTACCTTAGAACCGATACAAGTCTGCACTCTAATCCCTTATTACTTATAATATCTATCAGACCGTACTTTCTTGTTTAATTTTAACTATGGTTTTACAATACCATATCCTTACTTTGAAATCTCTGGTGTTTATGATTATTTATATTAACTCTTCGCTTTCTCCATCCCACGGTTCTGTTTATAACTCCTTAACCAAAAGGTAATTTAATCTCATTAATTTGGATTAATTTATTTCTAAACTGTTCATTTGATTAGTTAAAGACCAATTAATCTAAAAATCATTTTTCCCAAATAACAGTTGATTTGATCAACTCCATTCCATCAGTAAATTCGTTAACTGATTTTATTTACTTCTCAACATTAGATTAATATAATAAATCTAATAATATTTCTAAATATACTTATCTTAAATATAATTACCCAAATATTAATCATAGGATAATTTCTGCTTAATAGACTGATTTAAATGTCAACCAATCGTTTTTATTTTATTTTATAAAAACGAACTCTAAAATACTGGTTTATAATAGAACTTCTATTATAGATTTAAACTTCGCTTTAATTATAAAAATATAATTTTTATAATTATCTTCGTTGATTTGCCTGACGGCCAATCAACTTCTTAACAAGACGACGGGTTTACAGTCGACTGTTACCATTTCCTTAATCGATATCGTTTATTTATTCATCAAAGCAAATGTTGAATTTTCTTTCAACATCAGTTATTCACACGGGTTTTAAATGTAATTCGGGTTCAAACAGTGCATACAAAACAAACAGTCCATATAAATATCGAGGAATCCGGTCGGATTCCTCCAACCGGTTTCCCGCATCCACAGATGCCAGTCAACACAATTTACACTAACTCTATACTAGGGGGTATTCTAATCGATGGAATCAGTGTCCAACCGATGATGTGTACATATGTAACGGTATATAATATTCAACCAAATTAATTGTAATCTACCTAATCGACCATCACACAGCATTCAAACAACATTAAAATATATTTAAAATATTTTAAAATAGATCAGAGTTAGTGATTTTACTCACCTTCGCGCGTTAACCGTTAAATAACGATTTGCGTTCTGTTGATCATACTCGGCGCTTTGATTGCTTAAAACTGTATCGTGCTCCAAATCACCCAGATTAGAACCATCCTTTTGCCGGACCTGACTTGCCGCGTCGTTCGTCAGTGACCCGACTTCCACCGTTGCTTCACCATATAAACTTGTTCAACTCTAGATATCTTCTAATCGCAAACACCCCTTATGCAAAACTTCACAATACTTCGTGCTTTCTCCATTCCACTAAAACACTTCATTTTCATTCAGCCCAAATCCTTCAGATCGGCTTTAAATGTTTCGGCCAATCCACTCTTTTTCTTCTCACACATAATTTATTGATTTATTTTATTTGGGCTTACCCAAATCTTGGCCCACGTGTGCTTCCCTCTTCTTCTCCCCTCAGCATGCAAAACCGCATGTTTATGTTGTCATCCTTCTATACCCCCACGTGTACAAGTCTCCCCCCTTGTTCACTACTCCATCCCACTTCATGAGTTCACATCGCCACTCGTACAGGGTTCTTCCTCTCTCGTATGCTGCTCACGCACACTTCATTTCTGGCGCCACCGCCTACCGACTGCCTCGTCGTACCATGCTTCACCGGTGTACTCAAATCGTAGCTGTTTCCCCATGTCCATGTATTAGCAAACGCAAGTACACAACGAGCTTGCTTCCCTTTCAGCATCCCGACGCCACATGTACAGGTAGTGAACCCAAAAGCACCACCCATTCTTCCAAACCCTTCAACGTCTCTTACAACTTCCTCTATTTACTCACCCGCACCATCACATGAATCGTTCAACACCATCTTCACGTGCAAACTACCCAACCGCACCCAGTATTCACGCCCTACACTTCCTGCGGTCTCTCTCCTTCGCAGTCGACACTTCTCACATCAAAGAGCACTCACCAGCTTCCCAAATGTTAAAACGCAACATGCTAGTTTCACGAAGGCACACGATATGGTCACCTTCTTCTTTGAAGAACCAAGGGGTTCATTTGAGATAGCTGTGTATATTTATAGTATTTACTTCCTTCGCCATTAAGGATTAGGGTAAGGCCGATAGCCTCTAGGGTAGGTACTGTTTGCTTGCGTGAAACATGCAAATGACTTGAGCATGTCTGTAGGGTAATGGGTCTGCACTAGTCTAACTTAGGATAGGTTGTAGTTACACAGTACACATATAACATAAATGTGTTTCCATACTTCATTGTTAAGTAAAAGTAAGCAGCTTCATAGGAAGGGTCGTGAGGTAGGCTATAGGGTATGGGACTCATTGATGTTCTTTCTTATATCTATCTATCGGATGGTGAAAACACGGAAAATAGATATTTAGTTTTGTATGTTTGACTTAGGTACGAAGCACAAAGAAAATATGGATCTGAAATCTGTACGTATACCATTTTAAATTCTTTTTAGTGTTTTCATATCCCATACTTCCATCACTGTTGGTTAACGTGTATTCTGCTTTGGAAAGGAATGCTATGCAAGACTTGTCAGCTAAACTAGTATAGGATGGTGACAGTAATTTCCTTTATGCACGTTTAAGCTAAGAAGTAGTATCTCTAGTGTATGGGTTTAGATTGTCTTTGATTCAGTAGATTATATTATATTAGTGTACCGTGTTTCGTATGCTCCATTCATATCCGAGCTGCTATAGACAGAAATAAGAATATGGTCGTGCTCAACGAGTTGCACGATCCCAAAAATATAATAATATCGGTAGATTTACTCATATTTTGAAATCCCAAAATATCGATACAGGGTGCACAATACTCCAAATAAAAAGTTGCATATTTAATTTATTAAAAATTACAGAAAAATTCTAAAAATTAAATTATCGCTGCGCCTCAAAAGAACCTTGTCCCGATTTGCACTCGATATCAAGTTATATTCAAATTACCAGTTACGGTCGATAAGTGATTTTACAGCGACTTTTTGAATATTTGATTTGGACATATCTTGCAATCTATACGCCGAAATCTTGATTTTTCACTTCTGTTAGAAAGATATGGTTCAACAGATTCCAACGTTTCTCGTTTTGAAGAAATCCGATTCAAAACGAGTCCGGTACACTCAGTTGATGTTCAGAACGTTAAATTACGAACTGCAGGGTCGTTCGTAGCTCGATTAAAATTAATATATATTTATATACGTTCAAATTCGTTTTAATTATTATATGAATCCATTTATTTTCTGAATTCAATATTTAAACTGATTTAAATATTCAAATTCAAGCCGACAAAAAATGCGGGACGTTACAGTCCTTCCCCCTTAAAATAATTTCGTCCTCGAAATTGCTAAGATAGGGAAAATGCTACAATCTCTGTTATAAACAGGTTAAAAATCTTTTTGGTTTACTTCATAATTTCAGTTTCAGCTGAACTGATTAATTCCAATTAAAATATTAATTCCTTATTTCGAATATTTTCGAAAATTCTAAAAAATTTCCTAACAACTTAAATTTTTAGAGAATCTTGCCAGTATCTCCTCTTCACGACTTATTCGGTATTACAACAACTTGCCACTCTGGGCCTTCTCTAATCCAAAAGAAAATCAAACAGCCAAACGGCTTGCCCAAACCGACTCATAAAAATCTCATACTCGTATATAAACGTGTACCTTCTCTATTGGGCATTCAACTCTATCTCTGCCATCTGCTATCAAACCAGCATATCCAAGCATCCTTGGTTGATCTCCCATCAATCCGTTCTCAAACCAGTCTTTCGCTTTTACTAAGACAAATTTCTATTTCAACTCTGATTCCACTCTCAGTTCTTAACCTTGTTAAGTTTTATTACGACATTCCATTTACTGATTTATTTCTCAAACCAGTTATCTCCATCTCTAATTCAAAATTCGATTCCTATTCTCCAAGAATCAATTCATTTTTAATAACTCGAATCTCCAATATTTTTCTTTTATAATTTTCATTCTGGATATTTCCAAATTCAGTCTAGTTTTGTTATCTTTGTTTAAATTCCACTTTTACCATTTTGACTCCATAAGTTAAATTTTTATTTCAGAATTCAAATTCCTGGGATTTATTTCAAATCAGTTTGAAATCATATATAATTCAAAACATTTGAATTTCTGACAACTTGTTTCTCAAACCATACAAAACAAAATCTTTGGTAGTAATCTGTCACTTACTGTAACGACCCAGGGTTTTCCGGCCCCGAAAATCGACATAAGTACCTTTACCGTAACTCATGCCGACCTTCCAAACACCGAAAACACTGGAACGTTATTAGAAAGAATTTAGAGGGTGAGATAAGAAAGAAATAAATATTAGAATAGAAGAAGAAGAACCAACATAACACAGCCTCACATCGCAGCGGAACAAAATATAATAATGGAAATAATTTTATTGAGAGCTTGGAATAACTTACAATCATCAGAGTATATCAACATCACTGGACAGTTATAATAATCTGTCCCATACACAGCGGAAGTAGTTATATAATATCATACGTCTGGACTCTTCCAGCTTGTCTCTTCACAGCATTCGATAACCTGAACCTGTACATCCCGGGCTAACCCGAGCATTTACAAAACACCGGGTCAGTCTGGTGAACCAGAGTGAGATAAACTCGCACAGTATTAAGGTATCACACAACTTGATTTTAAAGTTAAAATCCTTTCGAAAGAAAAGGATAATCGTAAGACCAAATCCACACATAAACACGGACGATTTTTACCTTACGATAACCCAAAACAGTTTTGAAATCAATATCTTGTCTGATATTATAATAATGTCTAAATACAAGTAATATCAAATCTAGTAGAACGGTTGCATCTCACGCTCTACATATATAGTATACAAACAAAACCGCTGGCGCTTATTGGAGATTTGATTCCAACCATGACCAGGTATGGGACCACCTGCCGCTCGTGTATCTCTAGAGGCGAATACACTGGGTTCAACAAGAACGTCTTGCAACCCGGCCCTCACATGACCGACCACTCATTTCGCTTGAGTGTATCGAATGTATATCACCAACGGTTGGGCGCTACCCACCGTCTTCTCGAAAAGGGACAGCATCGACAGATTAAAGAAGCAAAAGGAATTTCTCTAGATAGGTGATTATACACCCTAATGGGAGCGACCCACATAGCCATGCTGCCTGCCCGATTTTTGTCATTTCCCGGTTGTGAGGCTTGAGGTTTTAATTTACCTTTAGAACATCTGGCCACCGTTTACTTTGAATGCCACATCGTCAGATCCGCCAGATATCACTAATTGACGTCCACAAAAATACCCTAGTTGGGAGCTAACCAACTATGACACGTTTGATGAAATCAACGTACGTGACCCCGTTGGAAATATTCTGTCAGACATTCGTCCATACAAGTCATCCAGGATCAGGATGAACCGAAGGCACCCTCCTACTGCATCTCATATAGGAATCACCCCTGGGATCGGTAGCGAGTAGTCCTTGCAATCCACAGATTCCAACCACGACAGAACCCCAGTATATCTCCGGGTCAAATCAGAGATTGTAAGTGGTTCTTCCGCTTTATGAAAACTATGGTCTTCAAATGCTCCATCTCGATCGTCATCTGACGTCCTCTATATTTTCGTATTTGTTGGACGGAATGGTTTTCGAATATAACTCGATCCCGGTCTTCCCGTACCAACAAATGTATAGGCCAGATTTGATAGTTGGTGATTTAACTATCAAATAAACAACCATTCAACCATAAAATAAAAATAGAATTTTATTTACTTCACAGCTTCCAGTGTTTATTCTTATTGAATAAACACAATCTTATGTTTCCCTTTCGTGGGAATTCTCTCATATTTCCCTTTTTACTTTGGTATTCTCATCCTATAAGTATGTACCTCAATGTTTTACTAAACATTGTATTATTATTTCTAAAGGAGATAATAAACTCTTACCGTCCTTTATATCATCACAACTAATATTATCTTCAGGTAATTTCGAAGTCGTTCAAGTTGGGGTATTTTGATTACCTCTCAGACCTTGATCAACAACGTCCTTATCTTCAGATAAATATAAGTCATGATCCAAACCCCAATATCTTATTCCAATATCAAATCAAATTCTGATTAACTATTTAATCCAAACTATAGCTTTACAAATTTACTTTATCTTTTTGGAAATCTCGTTTTCCTCTACAATAAAACCAATATTGCTTAATCCATTGATTATTTAATTTCTTACCAAACATCGCTCGTATTAACTTCCCATTTTGATTAAGTACTTTGTTTCCTAACTGGTTTATTATCACAGACCTTATTACTTAATCCTTTTACCAAACGTAATTATAAATCCCTTTTTCCTATTTCTTTTTTCCTTCTGGGAAATCTCAAGTTCCAATTACCGCCCTTAAGTATTTCTATTTCCAAATCAATTTCTTCACTTCTCACTCACTTTATAAACCATGTTTTTCATCTCAGGTTAATCATAACTCCTTTATATCTTCATTTTTCTTTACTTAATCAAATCGTTAAGTAAACCCATCATTTAAGCTATACCTTTGCTTAAACCCCTTTATAACCCTATTTTAAATTCGACTCATCTGCTTATATATTCTACTAACATGAGCCTTTACTTTATCAAAACAATAACTCATAACTTTTGAATAATAGAAGTACTTGGTCCCTTTTAAAGTTGCTTTATTCAAAATAATATATTTAAAACCTAAAATAAGTTATAACCTCATAAAGGTCGATCCTCTTGATGATAAAAATCCATGATTGTCTGACAGGTAAAGTGATACCAAATTACTCAACCAATATTGTCACTGGTTAAACAAATCAACCGTTGCATTTCAATTCAATGGTTATCGGTTAATTCATCTGTCCGATCAGAACTGTTCTATTTATCTGATAATACCTGACGACCATCAATCGACAAACATATCACGCAAACAATTCAACCAAATTCAAAACATGATTATTTTATAGACATGATAAATAAAGGGGATTTCCTTTATTGGATTTAATCGTTAAAAATAACGATTATATAACTTACTGAATTCAAACGACCGTTTAAAATTCATTGTTCAAATCAATAATACCTAACTGGCAGACGGTCAATCACTAGCAACCAGAGTGCATAAAACAAAAACCCAATTTATAAAATATAAACGGGAAGAAACTGAGTGAGGTTAACTCACATTGACTGGTTTGGGTCGTTCAGCGTTGGTTTTTAATTAAATTAAACAGCGTTTAATTTAATTAAAAATTTCCCGTCCTTCCAGTCCTAACAGACACTGCTCCATCTCGATCTAACGGTTCCAACGAACCTGATTTTGTCAAAATCCGTCAAGGTACGAACGAGATATCGTGAAAACAAATCTATAAAGTAATTTAAACTTTAAAACTTGAATTTAAATTGGGCCTTTTACCTTAATTGTTCGGCCCACCCAAAGAAACCCGACCCGCCATTCTCATCAAAACCCTACCCTTCGTCTCCAGTTCCACAAATAACCACCGCCTCCACACAAATCAACATTCTCCAGAAAGTTCTCCCATGGCCGAAACCATCGCCATCGCCATCGCCTCCTTTCAGCTACATCGGAGATCGCTGCCTCGCAACCCCCTCCTCCACACGACCGCCTCCTCTTCAACTCGATTTGCCAAGCCCTACGCAACTTCTTCAACCATCAATCCCGCTCGCTGATCAATCTCCAAGCTTCCAGAAATATAATAGCTTCCTCCCTCTTCCACTCCATACTTTAGACCACCCAAACGAGACTTCCATTGTTCAGATCCAAAACCCTAAGCCCACGGTTTTGAACCGAAACATCAGTGGATCTATGGATCTGAAACGCAGCCATCCCAAGCTAAGTATTTTTAACTAAATTTTCATTTTTGATTTTCTATAAGTGGTTGAGCGATTTTTGTTTGCTGTATTGTTCATATGTTTCTGAACTTGGTGAAACTTTATGCGTGAATACATGTGTATATATAGTGGTTGATTTAGTTGGATTAGATCAACGTCTATCATCACTTGCCCTAGGTAGATTCGGCTACCCTTCTTAGGCCATTGGGTTTTCTACCTTTTCAGATTGTGTTTGTACTGGTGATGGTTTTGCGTGATGGATATTGATCACTGCATACTGATTTTGGTCGAGATTTGATGAGTTAGAGTTAGATTTAGGCTATGACTTGTCCATTATATCCCAAGATTTGAAATCTGTATTGTGGATTCTAAGGGCATCTCCAGTGGATTCAGGGCTGAATATTCAGCCCACTGAATATTCAGCCCTGAATGGGTGAGTAGGCGCCAGTGGTCTGGCGCCTACAATACAGGCGCCAGATCCTGGCGCCTGTATTACAGGCGCCAGAATCCTGGCGCCTGCAACACAGGCGCCAGAATCCTGGCGCCTATAAACCCCCCCTCCGCCATTTTTTCCCTCATTTTTTCACTCAAGCTTCTTTTTTTAATTTTGTTTTTAATAGAAAATTGAAGTGAGATGCCGCCGCGATCTAATAAAGTTGGAAGAAGAGTTCGACGTAAGCCCTCTGATGAGCAAGCAGGTCCAGTACACATACCTCCGGCTCTTGGAGTATCAGCAGATGAGCTTCGTGTCCTACACGATCTTCCAGAGGGTTATCAGCATAGAGCTGATACTGCATTTGACTCGATACCGGTATAACTTTAACGTTAATTATTTATAGTATTGCGCATTTAATATGTTCGTACTAGCCTAATAACTGTTACTGAATTGGAAAACATTCCTTATTTCATTATATATAGGATCATCACATTCATTGTCGAGGTAGTTGGGCGAAGTGCATTCTTAAATTTTATGACAAACTCCCCCCTTCTATTAAAGATAGGTTGCATCGAAGTCCTTTTGGACAGTTTTTATCGATTAGGCCGATTCAGGCGTTGGACAGAACTCTATTACAGGCACTATGCGAGAGGTGGTGGCCGACCACACATACATTTCATTTTTCTGACTTTGAGCTTGGTATCACACCTCTCGATTTCTATATGTTAACTGGTATTGAGATTGGTCATATTGATCGGAGACCGGTTTCTTTTGATGACTTGTACGAGTCGGTTCGGTTGTATTCCGTCTTCTTACCCCATTTGGATGAGTCTCACGTTAGTAGTGGTGCGGTTACTTTGACTTACCTCCAGCAGTACATCACTGCTAATTCCTGTCGACCAGAGCTTGTGGATGGGGTGACTAGGGCATTTCTATTGTACTTGTTTGGTTCGACATTTTTTTCGAACCAAAGAAGTACCATTCGCTTGGGGTATTTAGCTTCACTTACTATGTTAGATCAGCTTGATAAGATAGATTGGGGCACAGCTATACTAGGTAGTTTGTACTCTGCATTAGATTTGTATGTGTTGGGAGACATTAGAGAGATGCAGGCTTTGTGGTATATTTTGCCCTTTTGGTACTATGAGTATACGGCCAACATGCATCGACGCATGGTAGAGATGGCGAGTCAAGTTGGTGAGCAGTTCTTTCCGCGGATGAGACGGTGGGAGGCTATTCATTATGTACCTCGTGCTCCAGTGGGTGTACGTCATGAGTTGATGGAGGCTAGGATACAGCTGGACATGCGTAGTCGTGGAAATTTGATACGCACTCCTTGGGCCTCACATTTGGCTCATCTGACAGATGCAGGCATTATTACCGACGCCCACCCGATGACGGTTGCATATACACTATCTATTCGTCGGGTGGCTTTACTTACCCCTACTTTTTTGCCCATGTGGTATTTGGGCGAGAGATGTGCGTATCAGACTAGCAGTGATACGCGTATACCCGGAGATCCTTTACCTTGCGAGGACATGTTTGGTAGATATCGGTTGATTGGATCAGAGTACATACAGGCACTACGGCAGGCTGGTTGGGTTGATATTGGCCCTTTCTTCATTTTTGGGGATTACGATTCCTATTGGCATCGAGTTTCTCCACGTAGACTTCTATGTCCGGATTATGCTCGAGGGATCAACTCCGATCATTTAGGACCTCATATGGGAGCCGGTAGGGTTCAGATACCGCAGGTTTCATTTTTCCCTACTCCGTCACAGTTTTCACAGCCTCCGATGCAGATAGAGCCAGATTGTATGTTTAGAGCATACGACATTTCGGGTACCGTTATTGAGCAGCCGATAGTGATTCCAGATGACCCCGATTATCCAGGTGTACCCTCAGCCGGACTATACCCTCCATACCAGGTATGGTTATTACATAGTTAAAGTTACGTACAGTTATTATTAATAGTTCTCTTTAAACGAATTCATACAACTAATTCACGTCATATATCTCTGTAGTACGCACAGTTGTTGGATCAGTCTAGAGTCACCCTTGCCGTTTACCGTGAGATGACTCTTTCGCATATTCATATGCTACATCAGCAGTACCGTAGTCATACAGAGATGTTGGAGTCTCAGATCGATGAGTTATCAGAGATGCTTAGGGCTCAGAGGCCGTTTGCACAAGCTGGTCCGAGTTGGTCTTCGACTAGAGATTTTGATGAGGCAACTAATCTTGACGATTTGCCGACCCATTATGCCGATCAGGACGACGATGCGGACGATGACGATGATGCTGATGTTGATGATGACGGTGTTGATGATGAGGATGATGTAGACGACGACGTCGATGATGATGTCGGTGATGATGATAGAGATGACGATGGTAGCGACGATGATGGAGGTGTTGCTTTTTAGTCGTGTAGTGATGCTGATGGAGTTTTTTTATATGATTTCATGTATCTTGTTGATGTACTTATGTAGTGTATTGTAGTATTGCATTGTACTTGTTCTGATGATTAGTTGACTGTTGTAGTAAGTCCATGTGTTTTACTGATGTTGTATTTGTGGACCTTGGTTTGGTGATGGAGTTTTTTATATGGTTTCTATATCTTCGCTTACTACGGTATTTGTGGACTTTGGTTTAGTGATGGAGTTTGTTATATGGTTTCTATATCTTCGCTTACGTCAGTATTTGTAGTTACCGTTCATCTTCTTGTTAATTACCATCACGAGATAATTATATAACATGTTTTCTTCTTGAACGCAATCACATTACAACAAGCTTAACAGATACAACAAGTTTAACAGATACAATAAGCTTAACAGCTACATTAAGAATACGGATAATAGTACTTGCCTACTAAAACATCAAAGCAACACGTTCAGCCTTATGGGATTCGCATTGCGTTCATTCGCAACTCTTGAACTTGATTTTCGAGACGCCTTATCTCTCGTTCGAGTTCGTTTGCATATACTATTCCCCTAGGGCACAACGGCTCGTCAATCCATTCCGTGTACCTGCATCCATTTGGGTAGGATGGACAAGCCCGCATGCGCCGCCCAATATTGTTGCCTTCTGCTCGAACCAGAAGTTGGACCGCATGACCGCAGTAACAAAGTACACGATAAGATTCACCTTCATGTTCTTGCGGTGGTACTCGATAGAACTCTACTTCTTGTTGTGGTTGAGCGAGAGCCTGTTGGTTCGACAGTTGAACATGTGGTTCTTGAACTTCTTGTGGACGATTTACATGTGGCAATTGCGCTTCTTGGGGCCTAATTTGCATTAGAAAATCGAATTCATCTTCGAGCTGCTGAAGCCTCATCTGTTCCCACGCCTGCTCATCAGAGTCAGTTTCTGATGGCAAAGAAGGCATTTTGAGTGAGTGATAAAAGGAGGAGGAAGTACTTGAATGAGAACGAAGTGGTTTGAGTGAGATATAATGTGCGTAATTTGAGTAACATATATAGCCACGGGGAGCAGAAAACAGTAAAATAAATAATGATGCTACTGCTCACTGTTTCGCCTGACTTAATACTGTAGAGAATCTGCTTTTCTTACTGTCATGATGTGAAGGGACACTGGTTCTACTTTTCAATAACTTGTTTTCTTCTTGAACGCAATCACATTTCAATAACTTGATACAAACTTAGAGATGGTAGCAACTCTAGCCCAATACAACTCTAGCCCAATACAAACTTAATACAAACACAAGGCAGCCACTTACGTAATACATTACAAGCACAAACAGCAAACTCAAAATACATTACAATTAATAAGGGAGTTTCCTAATCAGTTCCATAACGGGTTAGCCAATCGTAACGAAGTTTATACGCTTCGTAGCCAACAAAATCCTCACCGTATTCGAACAAATAACGAGAATCATATGTTGCTCGATTTGTTTTAAATAGGTTTTCATCTTCAATTGTCTCGATAATCTTTGTGTATCGATCACAAGAATCTGCAAAATGATGATTAGCCATTTGTAGTTCAACCGATGTTCGTCTAGTCGGCCGAGAACGATGGTTGTTGTGTAGCCTCGTGATCAATTCCCATCTTTCTTCATATGTTAAACCCCCTCCACTCTGCATTAGTTTCCATTCTCTTTTATCAACCTCAATATAGGCATTGACGAGGGCTAGCAAATCCTTGGACGAAAATGGGGGACGTGTAGATGTCGATGCTTGACCACAATTACGAGGTCGCCTTACTGGAGCTGGACGCGTTACTGGAGCTGGACGCGTTTCTGGAGCTGGACGCGGAGCTAGAAGCACCCGATGCTGGACCTGCAAAGGAACTTCGTCAATTTGCGTATCAGGAACTAATCCAGTTTCATTCTCGTTGACTTGACTTCGTTCATACTCATCAAATAAGCTGTCCATTTGTTCATCACTTATTTCCCAATCGGCCATAGAAAGGAACGTTGTTGTTTGAAGAGATAAAGGTTATAGAGGTATATTCATCCAGTCACATATGTATATTCATCCAGTCACATGTGTACAGTGGAGGATATGACCATACACTATAGATGAATACGACCATACCATCCATGGCTTCATTCCCACATGGCTACAGTTCACGAATATGACCATTCACAAGACAGCCATTATTTATGACCATTCATAACATGGCTACAGTCTCACCATGTACACTGTACACTGACACACTAACATGGAGCATACAAACAATTCATCATGGCTACAGTTCACGAATATGACCATTCACAAGACAGCCATTATTTATGACCATTCATAACATGGCTACAGTCTCACCATGTACACTGTACACTGACACACTAACATGGAGCATACAAACAATTCATCATGGCTACAGTTCACGAATATGACCATTCACAAGACAGCCATTATTTATGACCATTCATAACATGGCTACAGTCTCACCATGTACACTGTACACTGACACACTAACATGGAGCATACAAACAATTCATCATGGCTACAGTCACATGGGATTGGAAAAGTGATTGATTAGTCCAAGCGCTTCCATGGTATACATATACTGGTTGGACAGTAAGGTTCACAACCACATTTCAAACTCTACATTTTGCATTCACAACTTATAACTTTCAAAATAATGTCTGGTCATTTACTGAAAGCAATAATGTTATGCGATAGCGACTCTGAAGACGAAGCGTACGCTTCAGCTCAACAGCAAGAAGAAGAGGAACTAATACAAATCTACCATGAAGCGTACGGATCCACTAGCGGACAACACGGTGGCTCAACAGTGGGTCGAAGATACTTTCACCGGGATCATGCGGCATTTCATAAAACACTAGTAAAAGATTATTTTGCTTCAGATCCAACTTACGGCCCATCCATTTTCCGCAGACGATTTAGAATGAGTCGACCTTTATTTGTAAGAATTCTTAAAAGTATTCAGTTGAATAATAAATACTTCGTTTTTAAGCAGGACGCTGCAAAAAAACAAGGATTGAGTGGGCATCAAAAGATGACCGCAGCTTTGAGAATGTTAGCGTACGGCACGCCCGCCGACGCTCTAGATGACGCTTATCGTATTGCTGAGAGTACTGCATTGGAAAATCTAGATCATTTCTGTCAATCAGTGGTGGACATTTACGGGGATGAATACCTCCGTACTCCCAACGAAGCAGACGTTGCTAGATTGCGTGAAATGCACGAAAATCGCGGCTGACCTGGGATGTTAGGGAGTCTAGATTGTATGCATTGGGAGTGGAAGAACTGTCCTAAAGCTTTCCATGGAGCGTACAATGGTAAAGAAAAAAAACCAACAATCATCTTAGAAGCTGTTGCATCTCATGATCTGTGGATATGGCATGCGTTTTTTGGAATGCCTGGTTCACTTAACGACCTCAATGTTATTGAGCGATCACATTTGTTTAGCGATTTGGCGCAGGGTAAATCAACTCCTGTATCGTTTACAATTGGGCACAACACATACGAGCACGGTTACTATTTAGGAGATGGAATTTATCCTAAATGGAGCACGATTGTGAAGACATTTTCAAATCCACTAACTCCGAAACAGAAAAAGTTTGCTAGTATGCAGGAGGGGCAAAGGAAAGATGTTGAGCGAGCTTTTGGGGTTCTTCAATCGAGATTCGCAATGGTTAGTAATCCTTGTAGGTTATGGAAGCAGTCGAAAATGTCTAAAATTATGTTCTGTTGTATCATTCTGCATAACATGATAATTGAAGATGAACGAGAGATGGTTTACCCAGATTACGAGTACGAAGGATCTAGACAACCCCCTCAGATATTCCGAATTTCCGATGAACCAATTCACGGACAGTACGATATGTTTAACGCCGATAAACATGAAATATATCGTAATGCGGCACTTCACAATCGGCTTCAAAAAGATCTAATGGATCACATTTGGAACTCTTATGGCAATCAGTAGATTAAATTTCATAAGCTTTGTTTTATTAAGTTTATTTGCTTTGTAATCTGTACAATTTATGTTATGTAGTATGTTGAATTGTTTTAATGTGGTACTTATTAGTTGATACATATATACGGACACAAACAAAATAGAATATCACTACTTAATTCATACTATAAAACGCTACTTAATTCGATACAATAAAGGTTGTGCATGACTTCATAAGTCAAATACAGTATAAATGGGAATACACCACTACCTAAACTAAATTACATACGTCTTGATCCGGCCCGACTATCAACAATACGCTGTTTGTAATCCATCCAGTACTGCTTAGATAGTGGATCCATTCCCGTAACATCTTTTTCCATTACCATACTCTCTTGTTGTTCGCGCTCCAACTCGAACCTACCCCGTTCAATCTCGGTCAACTGTTTTAATATCTCCAGTTTTTCTGAACTATTTCGTAGACGATCTTCATTTTCTTTCGCATGTTTCTCGTACATCTGGGCCAAACGAGAATCAAGCTGGGTTTGAACAGCATTTTTCCTTTTCGCAGCATGTTGACCCATTGGTCTAGCATCTTCATCAATTTGGGGGTTTTCTTCTGCACCCTCGTTCGAATCGTGTTGTGAAGAATCTCCTGGACTTGAAGTATACGAATTTCGGTTTGTCTTTTTCTTCTCTTTACCCTTTGATTGAACATCTCTTAAGCTCTTCGCATTACAAGAACTCCATTTGGGATTACTAACGAGTATGTCATAACAATTAGCAAACTGGTAGTAATGAGGTTTTTTTATACCATTTTCTCTTGGAAATAATTTCAAGAATTGATCGTTCGCCATTCGCTTCTGAAAATGATAACGTAATAACTGTTTGTATACATTCATGCTATAGAAATGGAAAAATTATTTAACCAAATTATGGTTTTCAAGATTATTACCAGTTCGGCTTCGCCTCCCATTCCACTAGGGTTCGCAGTTCGGATTTTGTGAACTTGAGACTCGAAGAATTGGGTTTGTCGATTAATCTTTCCAAATCGACCAGTAAGTGCAGAGATTGATCTCGTCTTGGATACGTGTTTCTTGTTGTACGCAGCCATAACTTTACCCCAGAATATCTCACTGCTTTGGTCATTTCCCTTCGCCGAGTCGTTAGAAAAGTGGCAGTATATATAGCAGAGATCTTTATCTTCGTCTGCAGTCCAAGGAGCAGATGAATGAAACGATATCGGAGGAGCAGAACGAGGAATAAAATCCTCGACTGGTTGAGAATCGATATCCCAAGTATTCGAATTCATCGCTTCGTTGTACGAGTTGAATGGAAATGACATAGCTTGCTGCTTACGATTATGGGTGGAAGTAAATAAATCTGTGTGTCTTTCAAAGTGATATTCATACATGAATATATAGAAGAAATATGACCGTTTATAGCCGTTGTGGTTTAAAATATGACCGTTTATAGCTGTTGCAATTCGAAAAAACAACCGTTGGAGGGGCAATATGACGCGGGGAAGGGGGTTGGATCCTGGCGCCTGTTGTACAGGCGCCAGGATCCTGGCGCCTACAGTGTAGGCGCCTGGATCCTGGCGCCTGTACAACAGGCGCCAGGATCCGATTCAGGATCCTGAACTGGATCCTGAATCGGGGCCTTCATATTAAGGCGTAATTGCACCACTGGGTGCAATTACCTTAATATTCAGCGCTGAATTGTCACCACTGGAGATGCTCTAAGTTGGGTTTTTTAAAGGTATGTCAACAGTCCTATATGAATTTATACATGAAAATGACTGTGCCTATACATGAATATATATATTGTCTGCCTCGGTTCTGTATAGATTTGATGTAAATGTATACATATATTTGATTTTTTTCCCTCCTAGTTGTTCATTGTACTTTGCAGAATTGATGTATGGACAGGGGATAACATATATACCCATCTGTTTTCCTGTAACAACCCGAAAATCTGGGCCAGTTTAAAATTTTTATTTTGGCGATTTTAGCGAATTTCGATTATTTAAAATGAATTATTTTAAATAAAATCGACGAGAAATTTGTTTCGAATATATTCGAACGTATATATTATATACGTCGTCGTTAGAATATAAATATTTATATATAATTATAAATAGAATTGAAAATGGCGCGGTAGTTCGATAATTCGATTTCAAACTTCAATTGGATGTACCGGGTGCAAAACAATCCGGATGTTAGTGAAACCAAAAATCATAGGATCTATTTGATAGTATCTTTCCAACGAATCCGAAGAATCGAGATTTCATCTTAGAAATGATAAGATATGTCCAGTTTAAAATTAGAAATAGTCGCTGTGGAATTTATATATATTTTTATATATATAAGGCCCTTAAAAATAGCAATTTTGCAAATGACCTCGGATTTCGACGAAACCAGTTCTGTTAGGTCCGTGATGTCGAATTATTGCTAGATTCCAAATTTCATAATTTTTCGAATCAATATGTGAGCGTGGCAAAGGAAAACGCGTTTGACCAGTTTCTGTTGATTTTAATCGACTGGAAATTGACCATTTTTCAAACGGTCTCAGAATTCGACGAAATTAGTTTTGTTAGGACCGTATCGTCAATACGAAGCTAGATATAATTTTTCTGGAATTTTTCGGGTCTGTATGTGGTCCTGGTAAATTGAAATGTGCGTTCAAACTGAATATATACTGATTTACATTTTGGTTTTGATGAAAACTAATCGAAACAAGCGAATTGGCCTACGATACGTATCCCATTGTGTTCGGAATGGGGGTAATACGCTAGGGACGATTGTCGGTGGGCCTCGATTCGAGTTCGAATGTAAAGTCAACCCTTTTGGATAATTAATTAATTATTAAAATAATATAAATATAAACCTTTAAAAATCTCTAAACCTAAATTCATTCAGTAAAGCCGCCCCCTTTTTCTCAGTGAAACCCGACGCCCTCCACATCTCGTCTGCCGCCGCCTGAGGAGGCGCCTCACTCCGACCAAGCTCCGGCGAGCTCCCCCCCTTCTTCAATCCACCCCCCTCCGTTCGGCCTCCTCCTCCTCCACCGGCTCCGCTCCCTCATCTCCTCTTCCAACCGAACGCAAAGACCCCCAAAACCCAGTCGACGACGCCGACTTCGAGACCTCCACCACCTCCGTCGCGAGCAGCTGCCGCACCGCCACCTCCTTCTGACGCCGACGCCACCCTCCGACAAACAGTAAACCCCCCCCCCTCTCCTCTCGGTAATGTAAGTCTTCTTCTTTTTCTTTCTTTATTTATTTTTACTGAATCCTTTTCTTCTCAGTTGTTTATGTATGTAAGTAAAATAAGGAAATTAGTTTAGTAAAATTAAAATAAGGACTAACACTGTTTTTTTTATAAGGATAAAACTGATTTTTATTTTAATAAAGTTGAAAACTGAATTTTAATAAGATAGTAAAACTGATTTTCTTTTTAGCAAGGTATTAAAAACTGTTTTACATTTTAAAGTTAAAAACTGATTTATATTTTAAAGTTTGAAAACTGATTTTTATTTTAAAATTTTAAAGGAAAGAAGATTTGAAACTTTAAAATAGAAAAGATTTAAACTTAAAAAGTAAAAGAAAAGATTTGATCTTTACTATGAAAAAGGTTCGATATTTGATATGAAAAGGATTTGGTCTTTAGTTTAGAAAAGATTATATTTTTAAATATAAAAAGATTTGATTTTTATTTATTGAACTTCGAAATAAAAATTCGATTTTTATCTATTGAACTTCGAACTAAAAATTCGATTTTTATATATTGAACTTTGAACTAAAAATTCGATTTTTATATATTAAACTTTGAAATAAAAATTCGATTTTTATATATTGAACTTTGAAGTAAAAATTCGATTTTTATATATATAGTGACTACGGGCAACGAAGATGACGAAGAGGCGATAACGAGGAAGACTTCTGCAAATGAAGAGCCGTGGAGCTGGATAGCTATAATGTGAGAACTTCTCACTCAAATTCTATTTTTCTAGTTATATATATATATATATACTAGGATGCAGACGGTGCTTATTAGAAGCACCCGACACCCGTCCACATACCATGGACTTGTTTGTTTGGTTGCGTAGTTGGTTAGGTTATTTGATTTGGATTTGATTGATTGGTTGAATTGGAAATTGATTAAAATTGATATGTGAATGGCGTGGGCCTTCACTAGACCGGGGATAAGGCTAGGCCTTGTCCCGTTTCTAGTATCGTGCCGTTATGCCGCCGAAATTTTCTAAAATATGTTAGAAAAATAAAAATATCATTTTATTTAAAGAATGAACTGAATAGAAATTCATATGTTGGAATAAAATGTCTTATCGTTAAAAATATAATTTTTAACGTGAAAGTGAATAAAATAAAATATTCATTTACAAACCGGACGGTTTGTTTATGTACACCTATTTGAATGACATTGATTGGGTCGATAAATTTTACACATCGCCTAACTGCACAAATAAAATATGTGTTTGATTGTTTGAAACCCCACACGGGTGTTGGGATGAAATTTGAAGTTCACTCATCCTGATTGAGTAAATATGTCGATCGATTGATTGACAGGCTGTTATAAGCGTTGAATGTCTATATTTGATGCTTATACAGTGTAGTGCACTTTGGTTGATGGTTGATTATTTTTCAAGGCTATTATACATGTGTTGTATGAAAATCCATATAATTAACTTTATATGGTAATTGATTGGGCCTCATTCCAGTTTTAAAATAGAAATATTTGAAAAAGAAATATTTGAAATAGAATATTTGAAAATAGAACTTTATGAAGCCGTGTTGATTAGATTGACGCCATTTTGACGTGAACGATATTTATATCGATTTCGAAATGAATTGAATTGTAAACGATTTCGAAATGAATTGAATTGAAAACGATTTCGAAATGAATTGAATTGAAAACGAATTCGAAATGAATTGAATTGTAAACGATTTCGAAATGAATTGAATTGAAAACGAATTCGAAATGAATTGAATTGAAAACGATTTCGAAATGAATTGAATTGAAAACGATTTCGAAATGAATTGAATTGAAAACGATTTCGAAATGAATTGAATTGAAAACGATTTCGAAATGAATTGAATTGAAAACGATTTCGAAATGAATTGAATTGAAAACGATTTCGAAATGAATTGAATTGAAAACGATTTCGAAATGAATTGAATTGAAAACGATTTCGAAATGAATTGAATTGAAAACGAATTCGAAATGAATTGAATTGAAAACGAATTCGAAATGAATTGAATTGAAAACGAATTCGAAATGAATTGAATTGAAAACGATTTCGAAATGAATTGAATTGAAAACGATTTCGAAATGAATTGAATTGAATATGAATTCAAATTGAATTGAAATTTGAATTGAATAGAAATGAATTTTAAAACGAATTTATAAAGAAGAATTCAATTTTGATTTGAATTGAAAAGAAGGTTGAAAATATTTTTGAAACGAATTCAAAACTATTTATATAATTCGTTTTAAATAGATATCGATGAAATATATTATATATATATTATAATGGCCTGAATAGAACGCGCCGCGCCGCGGCAGTTCGTGAATTTCGACCATTTATTTCAAACGGACATTACGGGAGATCCGACCGTCGGATTCTCCTAAAACCGGAACCGTTGGGTTCGTATCGAAAAGAGCTTTCTAACGAATATTAGAAATTAGAAATCTAACGGTTGGATTTGGAATTATGTCCAAATCAAATTCGAAAAAGGTCGCTGTAAGTGCAGTTCGATGGCCATTGTTGGAAATCGACTGTACGGGCCTTGATAAAATTATTAAAAATAGTAATAATTTGTGTAAAACCATAAGAAATGATTTGTGAAGATTTGGGATGAAAAACTCCATATTAGAAAAGATAAAAATAGATTTTTATCGAAATGAACTAGTTTGAACTAGAATTATAATTCTATTTATTTTTAAATAAATAAATTGAATTTGAAATGGTTTTGAAAATAACCAAAATTTCCAATGATTGCATTGGAGTGGATTTGAATCGAAATTGTCTTCGGAATATTTCGATGTTGGAATTCGTGATTAAACAGATGTTGTTATGGAAATTTGAAAGATATATATGTTTATATCGTTATTTCTAATACGACATTTGTTAATCGTAGAATTTGATATTGAATATAAGCCGGGATATTTTCTATTCAGAGCCTTGTGTTTAATATCAAATGTGATTTGGGTTTGTCGTGAATGGTGTCTTCACTAACACTGTTCTTGAACCCAGTTGAGAAAAGATTAAATCTTTTTATTTAGATTTAATGAAGTGTACCAATTAAATGATATTTAATTGGAATTGAATTGATATTGATTTTTGGGTTTATCGTGAACAGTGTTTTAAATAACACTCGTTCTTTAACCCGATCATTAATGAAAGGCGATTTTGGGTTGTCGTGAACGGTATCTTCAATAATACAGTTCTTAGACCTAAAGGAGTTAAGAAAATCAGAAACTAACTGGAGATTAGTTAAGTTGAATAGTTTCCGAGGTATTGATCTGATGTTGGTTTCGGCCTTCGGGATTAATACTTAGGGAATTGCTCACTTGCTAATTTACAATTAGGGACTGATTGAAATGTGGTGTGATTTTGGGTTTATCGTGAACCGTGTTTTAAAGGACACTGATTCTTTAACCCAGTCACAGATTAAAACTAAGTGGAGTTTTAATGAATCTTTAATTAGATTGAAATAATCGAAATGGAGTATCACCAGTTTTGCTCCAGGCGATAGTTAAATCTTTAATTAGATTTGAATGTGAAATTTAGAAACTAACTGGCGGTTAGCCAAGCAGAATGGTTTTCTGGATATTGATCTGATGTTGGTTTCGGCCTTCGGGGTTAATATTTGGGGAATTATTCTCTTGATTAATTTACGGTTAGTGACTAATGAATTGGAATGAGGCGTATGTTGTGTTTGTGTAACACTTTTATAATATATACGCGAGTTATTCGGAAAGGCCGGGTTTATCCCATTCTGAATAACTGATACGACGATAAGTCGAAGATGAAGACGATGGTCGAAGACCGGAGGTCTTCACGTCGTTTGGGTGATAACTGATGATCTTGATTGGGCTGTACACCCAAGAAGATGGAAACAGTTAGTGATCGTCCAGACGTACTTGGAGATCGATGGATATGCGGGGTACTAGGTGCCTCCGGTTTCGTTCAGACCCAGAACGGACTTGTAAATGGACTGTGTGTCTGACATCGGATTTCATTCTGTGTGACTGATATCGGTTGCATAGGATGGTTTGCCTGTGTGGCATGCTAAGATGCAAATGATCAAGGCTTCTGTTGAAAAGCAAAGTCTTGTGGTGATGATCAAAGCACGGCCTTTGTGGCGTAGCTTTGTGTAACGTTTACCTCGCGTGTTTCACACCAGGTATGAACCAAAAACGGGAGACGGACCTCAGGGAGGACTTGCGTTTCTTTCTAGCTAGAAGTGGCGTCAGTGGTTTTACACGCCCTGACGAGTTTGACTTATGTGGTTGTTGCTGTTGCGAGGCGCCTCGGTTATATCGGTTTCGGCCGAATGCATTCTGGTCGGCTGACGGACCAGACTTACACCCCATAGGGTGGGGAGACGCATGTTCAGGGTTTAAGTTTAATCCACATCGGTGGACTGGCCCTGAGGATCCAAGGGCCCACCTGAGTCTGGGTCCTGAGGGGCGGGCTAGAGCGTCTCGAATCGGTTGAGGACTATCTTTTGCCTCGGTTCATAGATGGAAATCCAATTTCCAAATACGTGACTTTGCGATTTTGATTGTATAACCTATATATGGCGACATAGTGGTATGGGGCATTCATGCCGCCTATGATTGATACTTATGATTTGAAGTTGTTTTATACACTATGCACTTATATAGTATCAAATGATTTGTTTTAAACGTATCAAGCATTCTTTGGCTGTTATAAGGGAAAACCCTATCCTCGACTGCGTTGCATTGTGTGATGGGACCTGGGTCTTATAACAGCTTCATTTTTCTTTATTTAGCATTGCGTTGTTGTTTTATGCACTGGTATTCTTGGGAGGAAACCCGTTCCGTGTTATACGGCGTGGTCCCTTGATTTACCTATCTTTAAAAATAAAGATTAATAACTGTTTTAGTTCTCACACCAGTCACATGACTGACCTGGAGTTTATTGTTTTAACCTAAACTCTGGGTGCCCTTATTTTGACACGGGCAGCTAGTAGTTTTGGTTTTTGCAGATTTATATTCACAGGATCCTGGTTTACAGCTGGAACGATATCCGGAAAGCTTTGTATCCGTATATCTCTTCTAGTTGTGTATTGTATTATTTTCCGCTGCTATGTACTTAAATGTAATTTAAATCTCTGATATTTCTGTGTAATATTCATTTGTACTCTGTATATTCTTGTAATCTGATGCGTTGTTGTAATATACAATGAAATGTTCTTTTGTATGCGTTCTGTTGTGGTTTGTTCTCGAACTATCCGACGCTTTCCTTTACGGGGAGGTTGCGGGTCTTTACACGTGGTATCAGAGCTTTGGTTTACAAAGCTCAGAGAACAAGGCACATTAGAACCGTACGAAAGAATTCATCAGATATTGGATTAGCAATATCCAATGAGAATGACTCGTTAGAGATGGGATC
>JASFAX010002623.1:0-45274 GCA_030737875.1 Allium sativum | reverse complement strand
AGTACATAGACGGGGCACATGCCACAGATGAGCATAAGTGCCTATACTTCCCAACTTATCTAGAGGGGGTGGCCTATCTCTGGTTCACAAAGCTTCCACCAAAGGCTATGGATGATTTTGCTACCTTGGCTAAGCTGTTTAGGGAATGATTCAGGCTCCAAGCAACCAAGTTTCAGGATGTTATGGAACTGAATGAACTAGAGCAAAGGCTAGGGGAATCCATCAGAGATTTTCTCGCTCGCTTCAATGCAACAGCGGCCGTTGTTGAAAGATACGAACCTCGCTTGGTTCTCATGGCTTTAAAAGGGGCCATATGCAAAAAGACCAAGTTAGGATGATGGATTAAGAAGAAGAAACCAATTACACTCAAGCAACCACTCAACAAATCTGAAGAATATATGATTATTGATGAGGATCAAGCCTATCCTTGGATGTCCCAGTGAGCAATGTACAGTTGGAGTGGAAACTAATGTGCAAAGCGACCAAAAGAACCTTAATGGCCGAAAGAGAGGCAACGAGGGAAAGGATAACTAAACCAAAAAACATCCGCTTTTTTTAAGAATTCTGAATTCACTCCTCTCAATGACACCATAGGGAATATCTTCATGGCAAATAAGGATACTGAGAAATATCCAATGCCAAAGCAAATGAAGGTTAAAGATGCTGCAATAGAGTCAGGTAGGTTATGTCAATTCCACAACCAGCTGGGCCACAACACCAAGTGTAAGCATTAAAAATCACTAATTGAAGAACTGATCAGGAAGAATCATCTACAACAATATGTGAAGAATCCACAATCCTCAAGCATGGGTCCAACTCCCCAAAGGCGGGGCCATCAGATGATCAGTCTTGTTCAAGTAATGAAGCTCCTGCTCAAACCAATTCAAGTTCGATCGTCAACGAATAACCGTTGATGGTGCTCCAATTTCAATGGCTCACAATAAGCGGACATTATTACCACTGCTTTATTTTCATGCATTAATTTATGTTTTTCTTACTACTATATCCAGAATTCGTGTAAACAATCTATAATATTTTGCAAAACATTGCTCTGAACATTAGCTCTATGACTAAGAGCATATCTTCTTACATGATTCCTTTACATACATGTACCCTTTTACCTTCAATCAAAACTTGATTAAAATGGTTTCATATTGTAAGTCATCTATCAAGCGCTTGTTCCTTCAGAATCTAACAAAACATAGCAGCCCCAGCAACACTAATTCAAGCACTAAAAGTTGTAAATATCAACATGCACAAATGCAAAAATGAAAAAGCATAGACTTGGAAGGAGAATAGGAGAAGTCACAAAGGTTCAAGCAACGAACAAGCACCACGACAAACAAACAAGAGTGTCGTAACTTTCATAAAAAAAGGCACTCCCCAAAGTGAGAATCTCAAAGCTCTAGTTCTGATTTTGAGATAGCTCACCAAATCAAACGGCTAGCAAAAGAATCGGAGCCAACCCAACCCGGCCAACAAATGAAAGGTTGCAAGTTCCACCGTAGAGGCACCTTATTGAATGAAAGGTCCAGGACATCAGTTCTATAAATCGAGACAATAATTGACAAAAGAACTGGCGTCTGCCTCGTGGGACGTAGCATCATGTCGGAAGAACTGACAAAACCTGATGTTGGAAGTACCAACATCAGGCCGGAAGGACCGGCAACAAGCTGGACGGACCAGTAGTCGGAAGGACCGATAAAACCTAATGTTGGAAGTACCAACATCAGGCCGGAAGGACCGACAACAAGCTGGAAGGACCAGCAGTCGGAAGGACTAACAAAAACTTGGCTGGAAGTACCAGTCCTAGGCCGGAAGGACCGACAATAAGCAAGAAGGACCAACATTAACAGAAATCCTAGCCGAAAGGGAGTATTCAATATATCCTCCCGATTCCGAGTTAATCAGAACGGACAGGATGAAAATTGGATTAAACTTAAAACCCAAGACCTCCCTAGGGGTATGTATTTAAACCTAATCTCTGAAGGACTTGGATTTATAGGTTAGCTAGAAACATGGTTGAGTACACTATTTTTAAAAAAAAAACCTCTCCCGGGGCATGTATTCAAGTCTAATCTCCGAAGGGCCTGGACTGCCAGGTTAGTGAGAATAAGACTGAATGCATTATAAATATAAAACCCCCCAAAAAGGGGGGCACTGGAATGGTATGAATTGGTCGATTAAATTAAAATTCCAAGAGAATTTAGGAAATTTGGTTGCTTCCAGCCTAATAAAATTGTAACAATCTTTGGTACGGGGGCATTACCACCGCATTAAAGAAAGTCAATAATGCTCGCTTAAACATACCATAAGTTTGTCACAACTTTGTATTAAAGACATGGCATCTATAAGGATTATTTGACTAACAAAATTGAACCCCTTGAAATGGCCGTGGCAAACTTGAGAACTTCAGTACAGTGATAAACACAAGAAGTAGTTACTCATGAAAAAGAAATCTCAAATATGACTACAGTCAAAATCAAGAGAATTCAGTACAATCGATCAAGTAAATCCAATTAATAATGTCCCATGGCTACAATTGAGAAGTCACGATTTACAAAAACATGCCGCGAGGCCATTAAAATACCAGATATTGCAAAAACAAAATGGCTTATGATATAAGAAATCTAAACATGAAAAGAAAACAGTTGTGGAATGCAAAACAAGAATGTATGACAAAGCAAACGTAAAGGCTTAAATACAGCAAGGAGAACACAGTTTCATTACAGCAACATAGAGTCAAGTCATAGAATCACAAGTCAGGTAAAGAGTATCAGACATAAATGTGCATAAAGTAACAAGCTTAAAGTATTAGGTGAGGATCGACACTCACATATACAACCGATCTAAGTATACCACAAAAGGAAATGGATTGGAATAAAAGCATAAAAGTCACAAATACTACTTCTTTTTCTTTCCACCGCTAGACCTTAAAGATTTTATAGTAGAGGAAGGGGGAGATTTACCAACTACTTGGCTTCCATCTTTTGCTACTTTGTCTACACAAGGACTCTTGGGGGAGGATAGGTTAATAATTCCCGATGTATTCACAGCGGACCATCTCCGGTGTTTCAAAGTAGACACAGCCCCAGTGAGCTAAGATTCGTCTTCATCATTACTATAATCATAATCGACCGCCTCTAGATCAAACGCATTAAGTAATCATGTGCCACCTGGTGGAAGAGTAGTATGTGGACCAATGCTAGTTAACACTAAAACGGAATCAGTAATAGCAGCCTGAATGGTGGTGGCAACAGTAGGAAGAAGAGGCGACGAGAAAAAACTTGACACAAATGAATAGTGAGCACTAATTTAGGCAATTCTAGGTGAAGAAATAAGATAGTCCAAATCTTGTATGGACTGATGAATATCAATTTTACTGGGGTTTGTGGGTTCATAATATCAATCTCATAATCGTTCACATTCAAGGAGACGTCGACATTTTCTTCACCGTTCCCTGCACATTGTTTGGTTGTATCCTCCTGAACATGTTTCTCAATAGGATGAGCTTTAGTAGCGTCCTTGTCAATATAAGTAACAGGGGGATCCACAGGATGAGTTTGAGAACTTGAAGCTTCAACATTGACAGGGTTGGAAGGACCATGGATAGCAGTAACATCCAGGGATTTCTCCCTAAAATATTGAGCTTGCTTATCCATCAGTATCTTGCTGCCCTTGACCAAAGCCTCATTGTCTTCTTTTTCTAGGAGACTCTCCTAGAGAAATTCATCCTCTGCACCACCATAGTACAAAAGCACTCGTTCCCAAACAAGAGCCAGACTTCGTGGAAAGTCATTGTTCAAATTGCTTAAGCTTCGATGTTCATGATGCTGTAAACATAAAACTTAAACAAAGTTTCATCAGTCATGGCCTTAGCTTGATCAAGAGTACTAGTCAACTTGGTTTTATCTTCTTACAAAGCTTTAAGGGCCTTGTTCTGAGAACTAATCTTGTCTTCAAGAGTTGCCTTTTCTTGTTGATAAGAAGCCGAAGCTCGTCATTCCAAAGCCAATTCAGATTAGGCAAGTTCTTGAGCAAATCGAGCTTCTAGAATTTGTTTTCTTACAGCATCAAGCTCCCTTTTGAGTCTCTCATTTTTGGCTTCTAAGTTATTCACCCTGGTGTTTCCACTCGGTAAAGATGCAACATCAAACTCTTGGGATCTGATCAACTGGACCAGTCCAGCTTTATCATTCTCTAAAAGTTTCAATATGATTAAGGTGTTGGGTATCCAACTTTTGAAACTCGTAGACAAATTTATTCCACTTCTCTAATTGTTGATCAGTATTCCTTATGGCCCTTTCTAACCATGTTTCAAGCTGGCTCTTTTCAGTATCAAACTGAGTGATCATACAGCTTTTTATAGTGCTCAGCCCCTCGACGACATCCCACCTATCATTCGGATGTAAATCTAAATCAAAGTACATTCCTCTTAAGTCCCAACCTCCAAAGCGATCCCTAAGCATCAAATTTCCAAGCGGAATTCTATAAGGAGGTCTGTCAAGAATTATTTGGATCTGAGAAGGAGTTGGAACAATGGATTGTTCATATGGAATGGGAATGACATAATCTAGAAACTCAGTTGATTTGTGATGTTTCTGAGTTTCATTCTCGTCTTGTTCATCTCAGTTTCTCTTCTCTCCTTTCTTCAGGCGCTTTCCCTTGTCACTTTTGTCTAGAATCTCTACATGATCGTGTTTTTCCTTCCTTCGAGGGTCGATCAGTTAAGGGTCGGAAGTGTGTTGAGGTCGAGAACCCGAATATGGTTGAGATCGCTTCAAGTGACGGGAAAGGCGAGATTGTGAAAGGCTTTGTAGGTCAGTAGAACTAATTTGTCAAGAGAAACTATCTGATAATGAGTGCTTCATTCATGTATCTGGAAAAGAGGACAAAAAAAAGTTTCAGCACTCAAATGGAAAGATGTATAGATAAACTATAAGCTTTGTAGGGAAACATAAAGCACTTATGGTATATATGTTTTCTAATGCACGTCCAGTAATGAACCAATTTCAAGGGGAGTGTTTAAATCAAGTGTTTTCCCAAATAGTTGGGAAAGTTCCCAAGCAATTTCTAAATTAGACTTTTTAGCCAAGATTGCAGGGTCAGAAGTCATGATGTCACCCAAATTGAGATCTTTAGCGGTTTCTAAATTACCTAAGCCTATGAATGTTCCTGTAGGACCCTCTTCTAGTGTGATCAGGACAATGGGATTCTCAACAACTTTCTCAGAAATAATTTCATCCCTCACATCAGTCTTGCCTCCCTCAACTTCCTTACCTTCATAGTGAGAAGTATCTCCTTCAGTAACTGAGGCAGTGGGGATTTTAGTAGAGCTTGGGTACTACCCCCAAGATCTAAGCATTTCTTTAAGGAAGCCTTTTTTGCAGGAGATTTCTAGTAACACTTTTCTTATAAGCTAGGATTTACTTAATTGACCATGAAGGATGAAGTAGTTGATACTGATGGAGGGTCCTTTCTGTAAACAACAATTGTCTACTTCTCTTGGTCTTGTCAAACGTTGTCAAAGAATCAAGAGGGCTTGATTAAGAACAATACCTTCGCCGGAAGGAATTACTGTAAGGAAGAGAAGGAGATAAGAATTAATGTTTGAAAAAAGAAATATATAATAAAACATAACTTCAAGCAAGGGCGATTACGTCCTTCCATGATCAACCATAGAAGTTGCCGGGGAATCAAACATAAAAGTATTGATCCGGGAACTCCTTAACATTGTCCACTAAGCTGGTGATAATTCTACGATACTTGCCTTCTAGAAAGATAAAAGAGGGACGGTCTGTCTTCCTTACTTTAAAGGAATATAACGAACATATATCTTGGAATGAAGGCGCTCGTTGTTTGACTCTCATGAAAAGCATGTAAAGTCCCATTAGAACATGATAGACATTAGGGTGTAACTGGTATGGGGCAACAGCTAAATACCGCAAAATGGATTCTAAATAGAAATTAAAAAGGGGAACTGCTCCAACTAAAAGCATATGGCAATTAACTGTAACATACCCAGGAGGTATATGGTCAGGCAAATCATCTTTCTCAAGAAACCTAGTTTTGTCTTCTGAAAACCGAAAACAAGCACGCATTTCTTAGTATAATCCAAAAGGGAGTGTTGACCTATGACTGTCGGAAGGCACTCTTTCAAGAGCCCGTGGTTGGGGAAATTCCTGACTAATGTTCGCCGTAGGGACAACAACTGAGGTAGACCCAGTTACCTGAGAATAACCTCCAGCCTTACTAGACATAGCTGCTCCTTCAGGATTTTGACGTGATTGGTTTCCAGTTTGCATTTATACATAAATAGACATGTTCAAAAAGCAAATCATAGATTAGTATTACAAGGAAAATTCAACAATCGATGGGGACCTAAATCCAAGGAAGCTTACAAGATATCTAAACATGCCAAATGAGACATGAGCAATCAAAAGCTGGTCGGTCATACATGACCCATGTCTGATGTATTCTGGTCTAGTCGTATATACCCAATCCAATCCTGGTGATGGTCAATTCAAATTGGTCGCACATGCCCATCTCACGATGGTCTCTCATACGCAAACATGGCAGGCCCGTTTGTGACCTACCCCATATAGGAGACGGGCAGGTACGATCCTAGTCAAGTCGAACTTGAGCGAGCACAGCGATCGAGCAAGAGTGCTAAGTGATTGTAGGACTGAATGCTTCCAGACTGCACAACTTGCATGATCTCTCAGGTCCTGATCGTACAAACAAATCCTAGTCGTCCTCGTACTCAAGGAACGACCCATGCCAGGTCAAGTACGAGCAACCAAAGAAAATGAGCAAAATCCTAAGCATCCATAAAAAGAAGAGGGGGCAATTGCACTAGACTCGGGTATAAAACATGGATGGCCAAACATTTTAAGTGTGCTTGGTACCCTAAACTCTATGCACAACAAAAAGTGAAACTTGAAAAGTTTTGGGTCCTCATGCCTTAAACATTTCAACAAATGACTCATGTTCATTCGGTTCAAAACAAAAAATTCAGAGAACCTTACATGATCGAAATCCTCAATCACTCACAAATTCAAGTTACAAGACAATCAAATTCAGATTTGCAAGAAAAACGTGTAGAATTTCATGTCTCAAACATTTTGCCAAACATACTGTATGCATAAGATTTCAATCAAAATAAAGAAGGGTATTGGATAATTGGATTTGATCAAACAACTACATATTCGAACCCATACCAAATTCCAATCATTGCAAAACCCAAAAATTCGATTTCTAATTTGAGTCGAATTAAAAAATTTCCAGTCCCACATTCCACGTAATTTCAAAGCTAACCAATTAACCTGAAACACAGCTGAAAGAAGAGAAATCACCTATGATAATCAGAGTGCTTCAGGTTCGAGGGAGGTTTCACTGATTTGCTTCGGCGAGTAATAAGGTTTCGTTGGAGAGAATCGAGCACGGCAATGAATTTGGAATTGGTGAGGAATTGATCGGTGGTTGTGGAGCTGAGCAGAATTTCCTAGGATGATACCGCCATTAATTTGTTTCCTTCAAGAAGAATTGGAACACTAAAAAGAAATAAGGGGCGGGAAAACGAAGAGGCAATACATAAATAAGAATAAGAGGCTCGTGACACGTTAGCTCAGCCCGATCAATTGTATTAGTATGATGACCCATCATATCCAGTCTGCTCACTCGAGCGCGAGTGGTCTGCTCGACCACATTGAGGTATTGTCCCGGTTAGGAAAGTTAGCTCAAACATAAGTGCGAACGACCCGAACCACGTTCGATCATGAGTAAGAACAAGTCCAGTCAATCATGTCATGAACGAACGAACTTAAACTCAGTTAGCTCTATCTACGTGCGAGCGACCATTAGCTCGTTTGATCTTGTATATGAGCAAGCTGCTTGCAAGCGTGATCGTCTCACGGGGAACTAGACTTAATCCATCTAATGGTGCTACACTTATTATTTCGAAGCATATAATTTTTACAAATTATAAATCACAAAGTTTGAGGGGAAAATGTTTATCCCTTAAGAATCGTGCACACATTGGATGATTAAATCTATGTTAAAGCCACGAGACAAGCACTCATACTGGTCGAGCATCACAAGGCTCGCACATTCATGCTCATGTTGTACATGCCAAGGTCGTTCGCACAAACCCAGGTTAAATAAGATGGGAAATTTATTTGCACAGAATAGGGGTCGAGCTAGGTTAAGTGTCGAACACGACATGAGGAATCGGTCATTCATATCAATAGAGGTCGGTTGCTCATACCAGAGGAAGTCATTCACCCCTACACCAAAGGGTCGCTCGAACACCAGTAAACTCGAGCGCAACACAACTTGTGTACTTTGGGAGTCCGCTCGCACATAAAGTTGGTTCGTCTACTCATCAGAACAGGGTCGAGCATAACAACATAGCTCAATCATACAAGGAAATCATACACCCAAGGCAACTTCAAGAGCGACATGACATGAGCGCAATAAGGATTGTACGTCTTGCAAAGGTCGCTCATTCCTCTTCTCAAATCGCTCGTTCATACAACCTTGGTCAGTCGCACACGTCTCCTAGGAAAGTAAGCCCTAGTCGCTCGTTCATCCCTTGGTCAGATACCACTGCTTTGATCAGATGCCACCTACAGTTCGGTTAGAGAAAGTCCTATGCTAATTTCTGGTCAGTCGCACATCTTTCTGGTCATATGCAATGATTCAATGTCATCCTGGTCGATTGCTTGTACATCCTCTAGGTCGGTCGCTCGCACGAGACAGTTGGCAACAATAGTCGACAGTTGGTTACAGCTAGGCGGCGGCATTCTTGTAATTAAAGGGACGAGCGACCCGTAGCCTGCGTATTTGAATTCCATCTCATTTCTTCATTGGAGCTCACCTATAAATAGGCCATGGCTTCCACCACAAAAGGGATCGACTCCTGGCCACCATGAAGTGCTGTTGAATTCTTCCTACTGCCACCCCTTAAGAAATTCCACCAGCATCATCTCAATTTGAAGATCTTCCATCTAATTAGCCATGGCTTCCATTAAGATCATCTAAGTGGGTAAGAGGTTGAAGATTCTCCTCCATCCTCCTTGCATTCGAAGATATTCTCCTTCTCCTCCGCTGACCTCTACTTCTCCTCCGTTGATCTTACCATTTCTCCATAAATTTCCATGGATACAAGTGAGATCTACATGTAAGGGAGAGAATGTATTGTAAAAGAGAGATGATGAATGTACGAAGAGAGATTTTATGTCTTGTTAACATTGTCATGATAATGCAAGCTACCTTCATAGTGGACGTAGCCCATGCTTAAGGCCGAACCACTCTAAATCTTGTCTTCATTTTACTTTCTCTGCACTTTTTACTTTTAATCTTTTGGAGATTGTGGCTCCTTTTAACCTCTAAGCATATTGGTGAAGTACGGTTTACGTACCCCTTGGTGTTTGAGCCCATTTTTGACTCAAACACCAGAATTTATGTCTGACCTTTTTTGTTTTTCCTTCTCTCTCTTCCTTTCCCCCCTCAGGTTCTCAGAGTGGTGGTGTACAGTTGTTGTGACCGTGATTCTATTCTGCTTGGACTTGGATTACTTTCCTTTCCATGTATTACTACAGTTTCCTTTTTTATGATTATTTTTATGGCATATGAGGGATATCATTTTGTGGTTTTGTACTCTGATGATTTATGAGATATATGTTTATGGTTTTGACATTGATGGTTTATTTTGGAAAATCTAATGATGAATCTGGTTTAAAAGCTTTTAAGTTTTTCCGCTGTATATATATTATGTCTTGTTAAAATTAGTCTCTCTATTATTATTGCACTTCACAGAACTTAATGCTTCCTCGCATGGGTGAATTAAGGGACATGTGGTGTCATATTTGGTGTAAGAGCCTAAGATTACAAGATCAGAGAAAAAGTCTTTGAAAAAAGTATTATTTTTTCAAAATAAAGATTTTCAAATAAAACCAATTTTTAAAAATATATCCCCTCAAGTCATTTACAATATTCCTTCGATTTCTTTCTGATTCCTTATTTCATCTCTTTTCAGCATGTCTGGGGCTTCTAATTTCTCCAAGGGCATTCCCATTCCTGCATGGTTCCATGGATACGTAAAAGCTACGGCACCGGCCGGAGTGCAAGAAAATGTCCTTTCTTTAGCTGCAGCCGCAGTAGCTCTACCCAATCATGTAGTCAACTTCTCTAAGCTTTGTAAGGATTTCTGCACGACAGGAGGCACATGGGTGTATATCGGTCGGACTGGACTGGACGAATGTGTGTTTATTTTCTATCCTATAAATTTAGACCAAACAAAGACAGGACGAATTTTTTCTCGGACGAATTTTTTTCTCGAACAAATTTCGTTGTCCTAATTCGTGTCCTAACTAAAATCGGTTGGACATAGACATATGTTTTTCGGACACGAACATGACCGGACTCAGTCGGACATGGTTAGTTATATCACATTTTATTAGATTTTCTCTTAACTATATATTGAATTACAAGAAATTTGGACTAATTCAAACAAAAATGGACGAGACGTGAGTTTTCTTGTTGTCCTAACTTGTGACCTAAATGAGAATCAGACGGACGTATTTCGCTTATAAACACGAATGGACGTTGGATATTCATAAAAAAATTACAGCCCAGAGGCGAGCTATTTCGTGGTACTGAGAGTTTCATGGAGGCGCGCAATTAGCTTAGGGAGACATTAAACAGATCACAAGCCACTTGGCAACTGAAGGATGAAGCATCATATTAGTTGGAAGTGATTCAGGTTGGACAGATGGTGGTAATAGAAGGGGTGGCAAAGAAGGGAGGAAAACCCGACAAGGCTCAGATCAAGACAGAGGTTAAGTTCCATGGCTGTGGAAGTTTGAGGCACTTTGTGATAGACTGTAAAAATATGAAGAACGCTTGTTTCAGTTGTGGTCAAATTGGATAATTTACAAGACAATGTCCAAACAAGCAAGGTCAGATGGCAAGATCATCTGGAGGGCAAGTGCATGCGCTTGAGGTTGGCGGACTAGCTTATGGTAGTAAAGTCACCGTGAAAGGTTTGATTTCCCTTTTGGATTCTCCTATTAGGACTCTCTTTGATTTTCGCGTTTTTCATTAATTCATATCCAATTTTGTGGTAGATAATCTACACCTAGACACTAGTATTGTTTCTGATCCTGTTGCAGTCTCAAACCTCATAGGAGGTATGATTCACTTGTATATGATATGTAGTGGTTTGAGAATTTCCGTAATGTGGTATATTTCTTGTGACCCATGGGGGTTAGTTATACTCAGTTTCCTAGATTCTCTTGATGCTTTCATTAACGATCTTGGATCAATACCCATGGTTAGTGGTTTTCCGAATGTGTTCGATGAGGTTAGAGGATTATCTCTTAGACGAGAGATAGATTTCCGGATTTACTTGGTGGAGAATTCGAAAAAAGTCGCTTTACCAGTGCGCGACATGGCTCCTAGGGGGAGGAGGGAGCTCAACAAACTAGTAGGTGAGTTATTTGAGAAGGGACTCATTAAACGGAGCATTTCTGAGTGGGGAGCTCTGGTCGTCTTTGCAACCAAGGCAAACGGCTCTCTCCGTCTATGCATGGACTATAGGTAGTTGAATAAGCCCACCAGGAAGAATAGACACCCATTTCCGAGGATTGATGACTTGTTTTACCAACTAATGGGATCTTTAGGTTTCTCACAGTTGGATCTAGCCACGGGATTTCATCAATTTAGGGTAGCCGATGATAGTATCCACAAGATGGCTTTTAGGACTTAGACGGTTTCTTTGAGTGGTTGGTTATGCCTTTTGGGTTAACTAATGCACCCGCATACTACGTGGATTTAATGAGTCGGGTGTTTAGGGAGCATCTGAATTAATTTGTTGTGGTTTTCATGGATTACATTCTGGGTTTCTCGAGGAGCGAGGAAGAGAATGCCAAACACTTAGAAAAGGTTCTCAGTACACTTAGATCACATCAACTTAAGGCTATGTTTTTTAAGTGTCATTTCTGAAGAAAGGAAGAAAGGTTCCTAGGGCATGCAGTCTCCAAGGTTGGAATAGTGGTGGACCCCACTAAAATTGTCGCAGTTCAGGATCCGAAAGCCTGTAGAAATGTGATAGAAGTTCGGAGTTTCCTTAGATTGGCAGGTTATTACAGAAAGTTCATTTAGAACTTTGCACAGATATTAGCTTCGCTCACCCATCTGATAAAGAAGAATTTGTTTTTCGCTTGGATCATTGATTGCGAGGATGCATTCTATAGGTTAAAAGATGGCTTTGACATTAGCCCATATTTTGACTCTTCTCGATGGTAGCAAGGTGTTTACGGTCTACACGGATGCTTATGGCACAGGATTAGGTGTCGTGTTGATGCAAGAAGTTAGGGTGGTCTGCTATGGAAGTAGGCAACTAAGGGTTCGTGAGAAGAACTACCCCACCCATGACTTAGAGTTAGCTGCAATATTGTTCACACTTAAGTCTTAGTGACACTATCTACTTGGAGAGAGATATGAGCTCCACACGGATCACAAGTCGCTCAAATATTTGTTTTTGCATAAGGATCTCAACTTAACGCAGCAATAATGGATGGAGTTCCGTGCATTTTATGATTTTGAGATAGCTTATACCCCAGGTAAGGGTAACGTCATTGCGGACGCATTGAGTAGGCAAAGGATGACTTTGAGTCCTCTACTCATTGAAAGGCAGATTTTGGAGTTTATCTCGACCTTTGATTTCAGTTCATTTACGGATTTTACACTTGGTTTACTGGCATCATTCGTGGTGCGACTTACTATTATGGAATACATTGGATCCACACAATGAGAGGATCAGCAGTCAGTGGACATCTTGTATAGACACAGTAAAGGTCTAGTCACCTAGCTAGATATTCTATGGACGAGAAAGGGTTGCGACGATGAGATGAGAGATTATGTGTTCTCAGAGTTGGTGATTTGCTGATATCAGTTCTTGAGGAGGCACATCACTCTCGGATGACTATCCATACGGGTGGTGACAAGATGTACCAAGACGTGAAGTGAGTTTTCATTGGACTGACATGAAGAAAGTCATGGCAAAGTTCATGGCCCAATGTTTGACTTGTCAACAAGTAAAGGTGGAACAAAGGAAACCTGACAGATTGCTTCATCCCTTAGATATCCCGTAATGAAAGTGGGAGAGCGTCTTTAGGGACTTTATTGATGGACTGCCAAGATCGAGGAAGGGCAACACATGTATATGGGTTATAGTAGGGAGAATAACTAAGAGTGCTCACTTTATTCCAGTCAAGAGCAAAAGGATGGCATCTTAGCTAGCATCGGTATACCTGAGAGAGATAGTCCGACTTCATGGGGGTACCTTCTAGTATAGTAGGCGACCATGACCCTATTTATTCAAATGAGTTTTAGAGGAGCTTACAAGAAGCCTTAGCTACACAGTTAAGACATAGCACATCTTATCACCCTCAGATCGATGAACAAAATAAGAGGGTCAATAGGGCTCTCGAGGGTTTATTAAGGGGTCCGTTTGGCATAGGTCCCTGGAAAGTTTCAAAATAAGGCTTATATCCGGTCATAAACTTATTGTAAATTAGGTCCCTATTTTTTAAAATTTCATAAATTTCATAAAAAAATCTCGTAAATTCATTATTGAATAGAACACGTATTTGTACATAGTTGCGAACATTCATGCTTATATCTCAGTGTTGCATCAAGTTGTAGTATATATGCATACGTGTATGCAGTTAAACAACAATATATGCATCTTATTATGCAAATATTCAAATTCGGCCTGTTTTTTCAAACATTCACGGTTTTCAGACAATGTTGCATACATGTATGCACTTATAGAAAATAAATGCATGCATTCATGCACATATTCATAAGCCTTCCTCCTTTATAAAATAGTTGCATACATGTATGCAGTTATTTAGAATAAATGCATTCATGTATGAAACTATTCATAACACTAGCAACTCAGTTCAACTTTATATGCATACATGTATGCAACTATTTCAGATATATGCATACATGTATGCATATATTGGTCCAGATTCTTAATAGAAAATGCTGGATGAATATATGCGTACATGTATGGTACTGTTGGAAATAGTTGCATAGAAGTATGCAACTTTTTTTTGTTTTTCAGGTTGCTTCTGAGAATACTTCCGATTTTTTTTTTTTTTTTTTTTTTGTAAAGTAGTGCACATTTTTCTTTGAAAAACACGTAACTCCAAAAGTAGAGACCCGCTTTGAATTGCAAACTTACAGTGGATGTCGCTTATATTTTGAAGAGTTTTAGGGATGTCGTACTAATTTTCACTTTATTAAGACTGTGTATCCTAGATTTTGGAGGGACTTGGGAAGAGCATCTCCCATTAATTGAGTTTGCCTACAATAATTGTTATCAGTCAAGCATAGGGATAGCGACCTTCAGGCACTGCAAATCGTTGATATGTTGGGGGAAGTCTACAAACGGACTTCTACTTAGGCCAGAGATATGGAGACTTTTGAGAAGATAGATCTTATTCACAGATGGATGAAAGCAACTCAAGATAGGTAGAAGTCATATGCCGATATGAGAAGGACTGACTTGGAATTCGAGGTAGGAGATATGATCATTATCAAAGTATCTACTTTGAGGAATGTAGTTCAATTCGGCTCAATAGGGAAGTTGGCACCAAGATTCGTAGGAAAATTTCCCATCGTTGAGAGAATATGCCATATAGCCTGCAAAGTTAGACTACCGGAGAGGCTAGTGGGAGTCCACGGTGTGTTCCATGTATCCCATTTGAGGAAATGCCTACATGATTCAACTAAGGTAGTTGATCCAAGTACACTTGAGGATGTAGAAATAGAGAAGGAGGCATCGGTTCGAAAAATTCCTACCCATATTCTTAGATTGGAAGTTAAGAAGCCACGCAACAAGGATATCAAGTTAGTGAAGATGCAATAGGGAGAAGATCGAGACGATGCGACATGGGAACCTGAAGACAAGATTCATGCTTCTTACCCTTTTTCTCTTTGAGATTATGTTCTTAATTCCTTTTTACGATTTTGAGTTTGATTGTTTATCTCTATCGTTTGAATCACTGATCCTTAGGTAGAAACCTATGTTTGAAAACATGTGTTTGAGACATGTTATGATGGTTGCAAGTGTTTGCCAGTGGATGTCATTGGATGCATATACACACACATTAGGCACTATGTAATAACCCGTAATTTTGAAACATGACTTAAGAGATAACTAAAGAATAATTAATTTTGAAAGAAGAACTAAGTAAAATGGGTTACGCCATTGCGTTCGTCTCGGAATTCTGCTTGAGATAAAGTCTGAGTTTGCGTAAAATGGATAACGAATGAAGGAGTTATGGACGATGGAAGTTTGGAAG
The DNA here is from genome assembly GCA_030737875.1 of Allium sativum. Classification (NCBI taxonomy): domain Eukaryota; kingdom Viridiplantae; phylum Streptophyta; class Magnoliopsida; order Asparagales; family Amaryllidaceae; genus Allium; species Allium sativum. The sequence continues at coordinate 29,894 of JASFAX010002623.1, read as the reverse complement.
AAAAATCAGAAAACAGGCCAGGATAACTAGCGCACTTGTGAATTGCACCAGAAGAATATTGCACTGGCGCACCTGGGAAGTGCGCCCAGGCTGAGCCAAAATCTGCAGAATTCTGGAAAGTTCCATTAGTGATGTGTCTTTCTGGGATTGGCTGGATGACGTGTCTTTTTAATCTGAATGGTTCTGATGGTCTTTAATCTAATCGAAAGGTCCTAATTCACCTAACACATCTGTAAATAAACCCCTAAACCTAACCCTAATCTCATTGTTATCATCCATGGTGCCTCCATGCTGCTCTAATCTAAACTAGGTTTCCTTCTCCACCAAAACAAACCAGATTAGGAGTATTCCAATTAGAATATCAGATCTACAAATCAAAGTAGAGATTATTCAAGATCAGAATTGCTACAACAACACCAAACTCTCTTTTCTAAGGATCCTATCACTGTGAGTCTATGTTACTTTTACATATAATTAAATAAAAAAGTAATCGTGATAGGTTTGAAAATTGGATCTGATGTATATGCCTATAAATAAGATGAATCATATCAGGTTTTGTAATTTGTTATCCTTTAGATTCATACCCAATTGCTATTATCATATGCCTATCTGATCTACTTTGTCATTACTCATTTCACATGCCCATTTATATGTTTATTCCAGTTTTGATGTTTTGATTCTCTTCCCTTCTTCTTTTCCTTTTTCTTTATGAGATTAGGCTGACTTCGAGCCTAACATAATGTGTTGAGATTTACGTACGAATAACGCTGGAAAGATTGGGAAAAGTTTGGGAAATATAAAATGAGATTCGACATAAATTGTTGATGAATATTGTAACATCTATGTCCATTAATGTCATTCACAAAGGGAATGCATTAACTTCCATGAAGCATTATAAGTAAACAGAACAGAATATTACAAGACAGATATGTAAAGTAGTACTTGAAAATTTTATGACTTTATTATAGCAGAAACAAAAATAAGTTTGGTTACATCCTTCAAAATCACAATACCAAAACCCAAGTACACAAAGTATCAGTCTTATACCAAAATCCTTCAGAATGCATAATTTTAAAACCATAATCCCTAACATAAACTTCCATAAGAAGGTAGAGTCAAAGCCAAGCAATATCGAAGCACTTCAAGCAGAGAGAATATGAATAAGCTCCTATGATTCCACCCTGAGCACTTGGGGGGCGGAAAGAAAAAGAGGCGAAAACGAACGAGGTCAGACATAAAGTCTGGCCAGTCCAGTAACTTTCAGCATATAAATAGATAGTATGTAAATAAAGCTGGATGAGAGATTACAGCAACAGGAGTAGCAGGTATGCTTAAGTTAAACAGAAGAAAAGAATGATATAGACCAAGATATGCTTCTTACCTATATCTTACTTTTCTGCACTAATACTTAGTATAACAGGATTAGGTGTTACCCTAATGTCTAAACTGAAACAGAAACGGAAACAGAATAATCTCTATAGAAATAGAATGCTAGTAATGGGCATTTACCACCCCCAACTAATGGGCTTTTACCACTCCAACAGAGACAGAAGGTACATAACAGAATTCTAATAATGGGCCATTACCACCCCAACAAATGGGCCTTTACCACCCCAACAGAGACAAAAGGTATACCAACAGAAACAGACAGAACTAGGTGTACCTTAAATTATACCCCAAGCGATCAGCTCCCTAATACATAGATACCCTGTGCCGGCCCCACAGAAGGGTTTATCATTCCCTAAAGTGGCAACCTATAGACACAGACCTATTTATAGATGTCACGGTGTCATACATCCTCAGAACTGACCGGATCCATGCACGCACATGACCTGTTTGGAATGCGCCATCAACACCCCTCGCTATTATTAGAGTGAACCTCTAACCATTAGTTCAGTAAGCGTGCCCGGACCCCTCCCAGTGTTGGGCCATAGTTTTGATACCAGAAAAGGGTTACTGACTAATATGGGTCCCACACAACAGATGACACAAGTAATTACCCCTCCTAACCTTATGTCCCTAGACTAACAGATTTCAGATTAACTTGCTTACAGATTTCAGATGTACAAAGTTCGGATTAACTAGTTCTCTGATCAGACGTACGGGTTAATAGGTTTTTAGACTAACAGATCCTATATACAGATTAACAGACTTATAGATTGTTTAACCTAACCTTGTATTGGGCCTACAGATTTATGAAACGGGTTTATTAGGTTCATCCGCCCAGCTGATTTAACCTTATCCACCCAACACGTTTTAGCCATCATATTTATCCTAGATTTGCATTAATTAATTACTAGTGCACAAACCTCTCAGATTAGGTCGGTAGCTTGTGGCCGCTGGATGTGCCGGGCGGTTCCAGGAAGACTTCTGCAGCAAGCCAGACCTAACCTCGTATATAAGCATCTTTTAGTTATGCCTATGACCTCTCACATTAGACTAATAGTTTGCGGTTGCTGGTTAAGCCGGTTGGGTCCGGGCAGGCTTCTACCCCAAACAGAGTCTAACCTCGTGTCTCAGCATTCTTATTTCTAGCTAAAGTATTCACTCACAGATTATACCAATATCAGACTAATTATGACAATTCAACAAATTAAACTTCTTTACAGGTTACAGCAGATTATTCAAAGTTCTATTAACTTGTTTTGCTCATTTTTAGATCTAGCAGATTTTCATGCCCAAAATTTACTGTATTCAGTTTTAACAGATTTAGCAGATTAGGCAACAGATTTAATCATAAAATTAAGCCTAATTTTACATGCCCAAATTATGGTCATAATTCACAATATAACATATGTCCCAAATTTCAGTTAAATTTACATAGTATGGAATATTCTCCAAGAACTCCAAATCATGATATACAATATGAATTATGCCAAATTATAGCCTTTGATTTCAGCGTATGCCTAATATCCAAAATCCCCATTTAGGTGTATTCACATTTAATAGTTATCCTATTATAGATCTTTGCCCAGATCTAGATCTTAAATTACAACATATATTCTTTTCTCAAATTAGTCACAAACCAGTCATGTCTAATTATGCATCATTCACTATTTTCCCCAAATTTAGCGTTCGTGCGTCAATCTCTTATGAGATTTGGCTCAGGCTCATGGTAGCCTGGCTATAGAACAGAAGGAAGGAAGAGACACAGAATAGTTACTATAATATTAATAAGATAGATCTACACAGAAAAACAGATCTGATAAACAAGGATATGCATAATCTCGAATTCAGATTTATAACCATGTCAAGATCATAATTAATTTTCATATCTGAAAATAACTGTATTCACCTTGGTTGGATTCTAAAAGAAAAAGGTTTTTAGTTGTTTTCTTTTAATCCTATTCAGATTGGAAGAAGAAGAAGAAGCACTAGTTCTAGCTTAGGTTTCAGCAGAGTAGAGACGCCATTGATTTATTTTAATTAGAATTAAGGCAGCATAGCGTTACAATGGTTTGGTGTGGACAAAAAGTGGGGTTTGGGGGTGTTTAAATAGCATAGGGATCAACGAATCTGGTCAGAACAGGCATCCAAATGCAGAAAAACAAACCAGTCCTCGGATCTGGAAATAGGGGAAGGTCGACCCAAGTCGACCCCCTTGTCGACGCCCTGGTCAACCTGGGTCCTGGGCGGGAAATTTCCCGCCCAGCCCGGGTGTGTGATTTGAATTTCGAACTTAAATCTGAGCTATTTAATTTATTTAAATTCCTGAAATTTCTAAGGGCCATAACTTCCTCATACGAAGTCCGATTTACGAAAAGTTGGACTATATTCCAAGCAAAATTTCGAGATGAACAACCCGTTTCCCTTAATTCTCACTTTAAAAATTAAGTATTCTTTAATTTGTTCTTTTAATATTCTCAGAAAATACGGGGTGTTACATTCTCCTGTCCTTAATGGATTTATTCCCCGAAATCTCTATGTTAAGAAGAGTGCATATCCTAACATCCAACATCCATCTACTCAACCATTCCATCATAGGTGTTCATTGTCCTTAAAAGATCTCAAATGCTTTCATGATCATATGCATAATGTGTGTACATGTCCTTATCTAATGCAAAATCAGGCGGTCTACTGATTCAGTTGACCTCCTCAATGCGAATTATGTTAGTACCATGAGTCCGATTATGTATGCAAGAAATCCTATTTGATAACATCATTTCTATATGAGTACATAACCGTTCATCCAACTGCAATATCCATGTTATGAATCAATCATTTTGCATCCATAAAAATTGGTAAAAGCACACACATCCATATGTAGTGTGAGAGTGTTTTTGAGTCGATCTAGTGCCTAGTGTGTGTATATGCATCCACGAGCAACCACTAGCAACCACTTGCATCCACTTGCAACCATCAAACATAACATGTCTCAAACACATGTTTACACCAATTAGTTTCTACCTAAAGGTCGAAGACTCGATCGATAGGATATAGCTGAGTGATAGAAGCAAGTACAATTAAAACAAAAGTTTTATTCCCATTAGACATCGGTTAAGAGAATAAATCTCTAAGTATCAACCCCGAAGACCGAAATCAACATCAGATTGACACTCGGAGAATTACTCCCATTAAACTATGTCAAAACTGGAAATCTACTTCATGCTTCAAGTAAAAACCCCCTATCCTTTTCAGAAATATTCAGATACTTACAGACTACTGGTACAGATCAGATTATCAAATGATTCTTAGGAAACTAAGCATTATAAACCCCTCCCCCCCCCCCAATATCCCACAAAACCAGAATGTATGCGTCATAGTCAACTTAACGCCCAACACATATACCCTCAAACCCCAACCTATCACAAATAGATGAGTCGTAACCCTTATGGGGTTTGAGACTATAGCGGGATCAGAAACAAGACTAGTATTAAAGTGCAAAGTCTCAATTACAGAATCAAAATGCCTGAATCAAAAAGAGTTTTAACTCAATAATCAGATACGGAAATTAAATCTCTTACATAAATTTTCCTATCTCTATCCTATCCACCAGCCACGAGAGCATTCACCTGCCCTTCAGAAGTAGGTCCTGTCCTCTGTCCTTGCCCTCGTTTCTTTGGGCAGTCCCTAGTGAAGTGTCCCATCTCACCATAGTTGAAGCAAGTGCTCTTCCTCTTTCTGCAATCCTTGTTCACATGAGTCAAGATTCCACAAGTAAAGAACTTTTTCTCCTTCTTATCTTCAGACTTTTCATCCTTCTTTTGTGTTTCCTTGTTGGGCCATGCTTTCTTGTTCTGTGGTCCATCGAGCTTTTCCACTTTTTTCTCACTTTTGGCTTCCTCTTCATGCATCAATGCCATGTGAACTAATTTCTCAAAGGTAGCCCTATAGGAATGTGGGTCATAGCCAACCCATGTAGCGGCTCATTCAAACCTTTAACGAATATCAGGGCCTTCTTATCCGGTGTGTTCACCAAGTATAAGCCGAATCTCGCCAACTGATTGAACTTGTTGGCGTACTCTTTCACTGATAAATTCCCCTGCTTCAATGCCAAGAACCTCTCCATGTATAAATTCTCTTTTGCTCGTGAGAGAAATTTCATCTCGAACCTATGCCTGAAATCCATCCAAGTCTTCACTGCTCTTTCTCCATTCGTGACTTCCCACCAGAATGAGGCTTCGTCCTTAAGTAACCATACAGCCAACTGTATCTTCTGCCTATCATCCACTTCGAAGATAACGAACAAATCTTTTGTTTCCTTGAGCCAGTTTCTTGCTTCCACTAATGATTCAGTCCCATTAAAGTTCTTTCCGCCCATAGCTCGAAAGTCTCTACATGTCTTCGGGAAAGTATTCACGCACGGAGGAGGAGGAGCGATGGGTACAGCTGGAGGAACGTTTCCTTGGCCTTCGGCAGGTGCCGTGGCCTCGAAATACCTATGGAACCATCCGGGTATGGTGACTCCCTCTAGGATATAAGGGATGTTTTGTTCTCCAGACATGATGAAATGAAAGAAAAGAGAGTCAAAAATGGAGAATCGAAAGACAGATATATGGCTTTTGGGGATTATGTTTTTTTTCTCAAAATGAACTTTATTTTTTGAAAATACTTCCTTTTTGAAAATAGTTTTCAAATTTTTTTTATCAAATCTGGTAACCTTCAGCTTTGATACCAAGTGTAACACCCCATGTCCGTTAATGTCATTCACAAAGGGAATGCATTAACTTCCATGAAGAATTAAAAGTAAACAGAACAGAATATTACAAGACAGATACGTAAAGTAGTACTTGAAAAATTTATAACTTTATTACAGCAGAAACAAAATAAGTTTGGTTACATCCTTCAAAATCACAATACCAAAACCCAAGTACACAAAGTATCGGTCTTATACCAAAATCCTTCAGAATGCATAATTTTAAAACCATAATCCCCAACATAAACTGCCATAAGAATGTAGAGTCAAAGCCAAGCAATACTTCAAGCACTTCAATCAGAGAGAATATGAATCAACCTCCTATGTTTCCACCCTGAGCAACTGGGGGGGAAACGGAAAGAAAAAGAGGCGAAAACAAACGACGTCAGACATAAAGTCTGGAGAGTCCAGTAACTTTCAGCATTTAAATAGATAGTAGTATCACGACATGTAAATAAAGCTGGATGGGAGATTACAACAACAGGAGTAACAGGTATGCTTAAGCAAAACAGAAGAAACAGAATGATATAGACCAAGATATGCTTCTTACCTATATCTTACTTCTCTACACTAATACTTAGTATAACAGGATTAGGTGTTACCCTAATGTCTAAAATGAAACAGAAACGGAAAAAGAATAATCTCTACAGAAATAGAATGCTAGTAATGGGCCTTTGCTACCCCAACAAAGACAGAAGGTACAGAACAGAATGCTAATAATGGGCCTTTACCAACCTAACAGAGACAAAAGGTATACCAATAGAAACAAACAGAACTAGGTGTACCTTAAATTCTACCCCAAGCGATCAGCTTCCTAATACATAAATACTCTGTGCCGGCCCCACAGAAGGGTGTATCATTCCCTAAAGTGGCAAACTACAAATACAGACCTATTTACAGATGTCACAGTGTCTTACATCCTCAGAGCAGACCGGATCCATGCACGCACATGACCCGGTTGGAATGCGCCATCAGCACCCCTCGCCATTATCAGAGTGAACCTCTTACAATTAGTTCAATAAGCGTGCTCGGACCCCTCCTAGTGTTGGGTCATAGTTTTGATACCAGAAAAGGGTTACTGACTAATATAGGTTCTACAAAACAGATGACACAAGTAATTACCCCTCCTAACCTTGTGTCCCCAGACTAATAGATTTCAGATTAACTTGCTTACAGATTTCAGATGTACAAAGTTCAGATTAACTAGTTCTTAGGTCAAACATACCAGTTAACAGGTTTTTAGACTAACGGATCCGATATACAGATTAATAGACTTACAGATTGTTTCACCTAACCTTGTATTGGGCCTACAGATTTACGAAACGAGTTTATTAGGTTCATCTGCCTAGTTGATTTAACCTTATCCACCTAACACGTTTTAGCCATCATTTTTATCCTAGATTTGCATTAATTAATTACTAATGCACAGACCTCTCACATTAGGTCGGTAGCTTGTGGCCGCTGGATGTGCCGGGTGGTTCTGGGCAGACTTATGCCGCAAGCCAAACCTAACCACGTGTCTAAGAATCTTTTAGTTATGCCTATGACCTCTCACATTAGATTGACAATTTGTGGTTGCTGGTTAAGCTGGTTGGGTCCGGGCAGGCTTTTACTGCAAACAGAGTCTAACCTCGTGTCTCAGCATTCTTATTTCTAGCTAAAGTATCCATTCACATATTATACCAATATCAGACTAATTATGCCAATTCAACAAATTAAACTTCTTTATAGGTTACGGCAGATTATTCAAAGTAAGTTCTACTAACTTGTTTTGCTCAATTTTAGATCGAGCCTACATATTTTTATACCCCCAAATTTACCGTATTCAGTTTCAATAGATTTAGCAGATTAGGTAACAGATTTAATCATAAAATTAAGCCTAATTTTACAAGCCCAAATTGTGGTCATAATTCAGAATATAACATATGTCCCAAATTTTAGTTAAATTTACATAGTACAGAATATTCTCCAAAAACTCCAAATCATGATATACAACACGAATTATGCCAAATTATAGCCTTTGATTTCAGCGTATGCCTAATATCCAAAATCCCCATATAGGCATTTTCACATTTAATAGTTATCCTATTATAATATAGATCTTTGCGCCTAAGTCATATACACAAAAATTCTCCTTTTTCCAAATCACAGACCATCATATATAGTATGCCCATATCTAGATCTTAAATTACAACATATGTTCTTTTCTCAAATTAGTCACAAATTAGTCATGTCTAATTATGCGTCATTCACTATTTTCCCTAAATTTAGCGTTCGTGCATCAATCTCTTATGAGATTTGGCTCGGGCTCGTGGTAGCCTAGCTATAGTACAGAAGGAAGGAAGAGATACAAAACAGTTACTATAATATTAATAAGATAGATCTACACAGAAAAACAGATCTGATAAACAAGAATATGCATAATCTCAAATTCATATTTATAACCATGTCAAGATCATAATTAAATTTCATATCTGAAAATAACTGTACTCACCTTGGTTGGATTCTAAAAGAAAAAGGGTTGTAGTTGTTCTCTTTTAATCCTGTTCATATTGGAAGAAGAAGAAGCACTAGTTCTAGCTTAGGTTTCAACAGAGTAGAGACGCCATTGATATATTTTAATTAGAATTAAGGCAGCATAGCGTTACAGTGGTTTGGTGTGGACAAAAAGTGGGGTTCGGGGGTATTTTAAATAGCATAGGGATCAACGAATCTGGTCAGAACAGGCATCCAAATGAAGAAAAACAAACCAGTCCTCGAATCTGGAAATAGGGGGAAGGTCGACCGAAGTCGACCCCCAGGTCGACGCCCTGGTCAACCTGGGTCCTGGGCGGGAAATTTCCCGCCCAGTCCGGGTGTGTGATTTGAATTTCGAACTTACTGAGCTATTTTAATTTATTTAAATTCCTGGAACTTCTGAGCGCCATAACTTCCTCATACGAAGTCCGATTTATGAAAAACTTGGACTCTATTCCAAGTAGAATTTCAAGACGAACTGGCATAACCCGTTTCCCTTAATTCTCACTTTAAAAATTAAGTATTCTTTAATTTTTCTTTTAATATTCTAAGAAAATACAGGGTGTTACAAACATGGAAAATAGGTTAAGGCAAAATTAAGTATGACTTGTATACATGAGATTTAGCATAAGTTGTTAATAACTATGAAAATGGGTTTGGGCATGATTTGGCACATGAGATTATAAACAAAATTTTGATTGGAAATTATGGGTAATTAGGAAATATTGTAATCCAAAGATTTGAAATTGGGGATTGAATCAATAAAGTGAAAATGAACGCCTAAGACACGAGGTTAGATTCAGATTGCGGTGTAAGCCTGCCCAGAACCGCCTGGCATAACCAGCAACCACAAAACGGTATCTAATGTGAGAGTTCAAAGGATAAATAATATGCGTAATAATGCAAAGGCACGAGTTAGATTCGGATTGCGGTGCAAGCCTGCCCGGAACTGCCCAGCATATCCAACAACCACAAAACGACAATCTAATGTGGGAGGTCTTGCAAGATTACGGTTATAATGAATTAATGAACACTTAACCAAGATAAGACATGTGATTAGACATGGGGATAATAAAGAGTTAAATGGGTAACATGGGTAGCATGTGAAACATAGTAAAAGAACTTAACCAAGATGGGACATGTGATTAGACATGGGGATAAAGGGGGATTAGTGGGAGTTCCTAGTGGGGACCAAGTTAGGAGGGAAGCTTGTGTCAAGTGTGTGGTCCCTTTTCAACCAGTAACCCATTTTGGTATTTATATGAGCTTGAACTAGGTCGAGGACAGGGACACGCTTACTGGGGTTGATTGTAAGAGGTCAATAAATAGTTAGCAATGGCAGTGCAAGTCCAATGGAGTCATGTGCATGTATGGGTCCGGGCTGGGACCAGTATAGGTATCTAGGAGGTTAGGGAGCCGATTGAATGGAAAGGGTAGTGGGTACAACTAGTGGTGGTAGGAGCAAGTGGGGCACCTACGAGAGCAGTTAGGAGTACACGAAGATACCATTATTATGATTAGTAGGGAGCGATCATCTCCTAATATGTAACTTGTATGTTGGTACTGTGCAGAGCATATCTTATAGTGGTTAGGAGCGCAGTCGATGTTCTATTTTGCTTACCTTGTTTACCTTATCACATTTGCTTATATTACAGTCATCTCTTATATCCAGTTTATGTTCTTATCCTGTTACTTTACTGAATATATTGTTGAAGTCACTTGACTCGCCAGACTTATGTCTTACCCCTTTTGTTTCGCCTCTTTTCTCTCCCCTCCCCACCCCCCACAGGTCCTCAGAGTGGGATTAGTGAAGCTCTACTTGGATCTCTTTCCTTTTGAAGTGCTTGGAAGTGTTGAAAGTAATGCTCAACTTTATCTCTTTTTCAGTATGTCTATTTGGAGTGGGATTATGGTTTTGCTTTTATGTGCTCTGATAATAATTTTGTTTAAGATGGATAACTTGGCTTTAGTATGTGGTTTTTATGTTGTAACCAAATATGTTTTGCTTTTCCGCTGCAATGAATAAATTTTGAATTTTTAAGTACTACTTTATATATCTGTCTTGTGATGTTCGGTTCTATACTCTTATAACGCTCCATGAAAGTTAATGCATTCCCTTAGTGAGTGACATTAACGGACGTGGGGGTGTTACACGTGGTATCAGAGTTGAAGGTTACCAGAACAGATAAACGATTTTGGAAACCGTTTTCAAAAACATGTTTTAAAGAAGGTATTTTCAAGAGAATGGTTTATTATGAAAAACATAATCCCCAAAAGCCATATATCTCTATTTCGATTATTTGTTTTGAATCTATTCCTTTTTCCTTTCAGCACGTCTGGGGAATCCGATATACCCGTGGGCGTACAGATACCAGGCTGGTTCAGAAAGTATCTGGAGGCTAGGGCTACTACCGTAGGCCCAACAAACATTTCTCCTCCCCAGCTGTAGCCACTCCTCCTCCTCTCCATGTAGTCGCTTTTTTTAAGATATGCAAAGACTTCCGTGCGATGGGTGAAAAACCGTTTTATGGGACTGAGACGTTTGTTGAGGCTCGGAGTTGGCTCAAGGAAGTGGAGGATTTGTTTGGTATCTTTGAGATAGACAATGGAAGGAAGGTTCAACTAGCTACTTGGTTGATGAAGGATGAAGCTTCCTTTTGGTGGGAAGTAGCTAACGGAGGACATGCAGTAGAGACGTGGATGGATTTTAGACAAAGGTTCGAGTTGAAATTTCTTTCACAAGCGGAGGAGAGTTTATACATAGAGAGGTTCTTGGCTTTGAAACAAGGGAGTTTGTCTGTGAAGGATTACGTTAACAAATTTAACCAGTTAGCAAGATTTGGTATGGAATTATTTAATACACCACATAAGAAGGCTTTGAGATTTGCCAAGGGTCTGAATGAACCACTACACGGGTTGGTTATGTCCCACATTCCTATGGGGGTTATTCTCGAGAATCTTGTTGATATGGCGTTGATACATGAAGAGGAGAAAGGTGTTAATGCATAGGATAAGAAAGGGGATCCAAAGAAGGCACTGTAACAACAAAAGAAGGGCGGTAAGGATAACAAGTGCTCAGAGAAAAGAAAGTTTCACAATTGTGGAATACCTGGCCATTTAAAGAAGGACTATAAGAAGAAGAAGAGGACTGGTTGCTTCCAATGTGGTGAGGCAGGGCATATGATTAAAGACCGCCCAAGGAGGCAAGGACAAGGGCAAGGACAAAGGACATGATCTACTTCTGGAGGGCAGGTTCATGCTCTCATGGCAGCTATGCAAGAGAGAGGTAGAAATATTTCTGTCGAAAGTTTGATTTTTCTTATCAATCATCCTGTATGTACTTTGTTTGATTATGGCGCTTCACATTCATTTATATCTGCTTCTGTTGTTGAGTCTCTGCACCTAGATACTAGTATATTAGTGGATCCCATTGTTGTCTCAAATCCTATTGGGGGTACAGCTCATCTGCCTATGTTATGTTCGAGATTTGAGAATATCTGTGTATGGCATTGAGTTTGAATGCAATGCTTATTTGCTTGGTTTCACGGGCTATGGTTTGATTCAAGGAATGGATTGGCTAGCCAGGTATGGTGCCTTTCTCGACTATGAAAAGAGGGTAGTTAGACTGTTGACTAGTTTGGTTAATACTCTCGATATCTTATGCGACCCTAAGGGTTCTATTATGCTTAGCTACCTAGAATCTCTTGATACATCTATTGATGATTTGTAATCTGTTCGATTAGTCCGTGAGTATGCAGATGTCTTTGAGGAGGTTAGGGGCTTACCTCCAAAACGCGAGATAGATTTCCATATATACTTGGTGGACAATGCAAAGCCAGTTGCATTGCCTGTGCGCCACACGGCTCCAAGATAAAGGAGTGAGCTTGTAAACAAGTGAAAGAGTTGCTTGAGAAAGGGTTCAAAAGAAGAAGTATCTAGGAGTGGGGTGCTCCAGTTGTTTTTGCCACGAAGGCTGATGGTTCACTTAGATTATGCGTGGACTATAGGGAGCTGAATAAGCTCATTAAGAAGAACAGAGACCCATTACCGAGGATAGATGACTTGTTCGATAAGTTGGTTGGTGCTTCAGTTTTCTTGTAGTTGGATTTAGCTACAGGATTTCATCAGCTAAGGGTGGCTGAGGACAACATAGATAAGACTGCATTTAGAACTTCAGATGGTTTCTTTGAATGGCTCGTCATGCCTTTTGGTTTGACGAATGCACCCACATATTTCATGGACTTGATAAGTAGGGTGTTTAGGGAGTTTCTAAACAAGTTCATGGTAGTCTTTGTGGATGATATCCTGATCTTCTCTAGAAGCGAGGAAGAGTATGCCTTACATCTTAAGGAAGTCTTAGAGACCCTTTGAGCATATCAACTCAAAGCTAAGTTCTGCAAATGTCACTTTTTGAGGAACGAGGTAAGATTCTTAGGGCACGTGGTCTCTAAAGAAGGGATAGCAGTGGATCCCGTGAAGGTAGTGGCAATATAAGCTTGGAAGATTCCTAAGAATGCAACGGAAGTAAGAAGTTTTCTTGGTTTGGCGGGCTATTATAGAAAGTTCATCAAGGAATTTGCTAAGATATCAGCCCCACTTACTCCGTTAACGAAAAAGAATTTGACCTTTTCTTGGGATGTTGACTGTGATGATGCTTTTCAACGATTGAAGAGGGCATTGACGAAAGCTCTTGTTTTAGTTTTGCCAGATGGGAGTAAACCATTCACAGTATATACCGATGCTTGCGGGACAGGGCTTAGCGCAGTTTTGATGCAAGAGGGAAGGGTGATATGTTACGGTGGAAGACATTGAAGGTCCATGAGAAGAATTACCCTACCCACGACTTAGAATTAGCTGCCATAGTTTTTGCACTTAAGTCTTGGCACCATTACTTGCTTGGTGAGAGGTTTGAGTTGTATACAGACCAAAAGTCACTAAAATACTCGTTCTCTCAAAAAGATCTAAACTTAAGGCAATAGAGGTGGATGGAGTTCTTATCATCCTACGATTTTGAGATTGCATATACCCCTAGCAAGGGTAACGTTGTAGCTGATGCCTTGAGTAGAAAGAAGTTGACTTTGAGTCCTTTGTTTGTCGAGCGACAGAGTTTAGAGTATATCTCTACCTTTGACTTTAGACCCTCTATCGATTATGTACCCAGTTTGTTGGCATCATTAGAGGTGCAACCTACGCTTTTGTGACAGATAGGTGTGGCACAGCGAGATGACCCACAGTAGATAGAGATAGTAGACAAGCTCATAAGAGCGGAGTCCTTGGGCCATCTTAGTAGGTATACTATAGATGAAAATGGTTGGTTGTGTAGGGATGGGAGACTTTTCATATCACGAGACAAGGGTTTGAGAAGGACAATCCTTGAAGAAGCACATCGTTCTAAGATGACCATACATCCCAGTGGTGACAAGATGTGTAAAGACATGAACCGAGTTTTCTTTTGGGCTAGAATAAAGAAGGATGTGGTTGAGTTCATTTCTAGATGCTTAGTGTGCCAGCAAGTTAAGGCTGAGCAAAAGAAGCCTAGTGGTTTGCTACACCCTTTAGAGGTCCCACAGTAGAATTGGGAAAGTGTTTCCATGGATTTTGTCGACGGGTTGCCGAGGTCAAGGAAGGGTAATACGGGGATTTGGGTAGTAGTAGATAGACTTACCAAGAGCACCCATTTCATTCCCGTTAAGAGTAAAAGAATAGTGGTATGGTTAGCATTGGTTTATCTCCGAGAGATAGTTCGTCTACTTGCATACCTTCTAGTATTGTGAGCGATCGAGATCCTATTTTCACTAGTGAATTTTGGGAGAGCTTGCAAGAGGCAGTAGGAACGCAATTGTGTTTGAGCACTGCTTATCACTCTCAGATGGATGGCTAAATAGAAAGAGTGAATCGTATTCTAGAAGATTTTTTGAGGTTATGCATCTTGGAATTTGGAGGGACATGAGAGGAACACCTTCCATTAGTAGAGTTCGCCTACAACAGCTGCTATCAGACTAGTATTAGCATGGCACCTTTTGAAGCTCTATATGCACAACCCTACCGTTCTCTGACTTGTTGGTGGGAATCTACGGATAAGATTTTTCTTGGGCCCGAGATGGTTAGGGAAATTTCGTAGAAGATAAATTTGATTCGAAGACGCATGAAGACGGCACAAGACCGGCAAAAGTCATATGCTGATAAGAGACGAACCGGTCTTGAGTTCGATGTTGGAGACATGATTTTATTGAAGTATCACCATTGAGGAATGTAGTTCGTTTCGGATCTGTAAGGAAATTGGAATCAAGATTCGCAGGGCCATTCACCATTACAGAAAGAATTGGACAAATGACCTATAGAGTGAAGTTTCCTGAGAAGATTACTGGCGTTCATGACGCATTTCACGTGTCACATTTTAGGAAGTGTTTACATGATACTATGGAACTAGTAGAGTTGAGCATGCTTAGAGAAGTGGAAGTAGAGCGAGATGCCACAACCAGACGAGTTCCTACATGCATCCTTGGATCGGAGGTCAAGAAATTACGCAACCGAGATATCAAGTTGGTTAAAGTTCAATGGGGAGATGATCAAGGAGACGCGACTTAGGAAATGGAAGACAAGATACATGCATCATACCCTTTCCTTTTTGAGGGTATGTTCATAACTTCTCCTTTTTCTACCGCTTTGTTTATACTGGTTCTATCGTTTAGTGTATCCTCTCGATTATATCTTCAATCTTTAGGTAGAAATCCTATGGTTGTAAACATGTGTTTGAGACATGTTATGTTTGGTGGATGCAAGTGGTTGCTCGTGGATGCATTTACACACATTAGGCACTAGATCGGCTCAATCACTTTCATATTGCATATAGGCGAGTGTGCATATTTAAATTAATGGATGTATATTGAATGTGTTATCATATGGATGTTGCATTTGGATGAATGGTTGTGCACTCATATAGAAATGATATGTATCATTAGGATTCTTTTGCATACATAATGGACGCATGGAACTCTAATGTTTTGCATTAAGGAGGTCAACTGAATCAGTAGACCGCCTAATTTTTCATTAGGAGAAG
This sequence comes from Allium sativum, assembly GCA_030737875.1. Taxonomy (NCBI): domain Eukaryota; kingdom Viridiplantae; phylum Streptophyta; class Magnoliopsida; order Asparagales; family Amaryllidaceae; genus Allium; species Allium sativum. The sequence continues at coordinate 14,181 of JASFAX010002623.1, read as the reverse complement.
GACATTTACACACACTCTGCATATGTTCATGAAAGCATTAGAAGTATTTTAAGGATAATGGACACCCGTGATTAATGGATAAGTATATGGATGATGGATAATAGGACATACAATCCTTTCAGCTTCGAGATTTCGGGGACGAAATCCTTTAAGTAGAGGGAATGTAACAACTCGTAATTTTAAAACATGACTTAAGAGATAATTAAAGAATAATTAATTTTCAAAAGAAGAATTAAGTAAAACGGGTTATGCCATTGCGTTCGTCTCGGAATTCTGCTTGACATAGAGTCCGAGTTAACGTAAAACGGATATGTGTGAAGGAGTTATGGACGATGGAAGTTTAGCAGAAAAATCAGAAAACATGCCTGGATAACTGGCGCACTTGTGAAGTGCGCCAAAAGAAAATTGCACTGGCGCACCTGGGAAGTGCGCACAGGCCGAGCCAGAATCTGCAGAATTATGGAGAGTTCCATTGGTGATGTGGCTTTCTGGGATTGGCTGGATGACGTGTCTTTTTAATCTGAATGGTTCTGATGGTCTTTAATCTAATCAAAAAAGGTCCTAATTCACCTAACGCAACTATAAATAAACACCTAAACCTAACCCTAATCTCATTGTTATCATCCGTGGTGCCTCCATGCTACTCTAATCTAAACTGGTCTTTCTTATCCACCAAAACAAATCAAAATAGGAGTATTCCAATTAGAAGATTAGATCTACAAATCAAAGTAGAGATTATTCAAGATCAGAATTGCTACAACAGCGCCAAACTCTCTCTTTTCTAAGAATCCCATCGCTGTGAGTCTATGTTACTTTCACATATAATTAAATTAAAAAGTAATTGTGATAGGATTGCAAATTGGATCTGATGTATATTCCTATAAATAAAATGAATCATATCAAGTTTTGTAATTTGTTATCCTTTAGTTTCATACCCAATTGCTATTATCATATGCCTATCTGATCTACTTTGTCATTACTCATTTCACATGCCCATTTATATGTTTATTCCAGTTTTGGTGTTTTGATTCTCTTCCCTTCTTCTTTTCCTTTTTCTTTATGAGATTAGGCTAACTTCGAGCCTAACATATTGCGTTGAGATTTACGTATGAATAACATTGGAAAGATTGGGAAAAGTTTGGGAAATATAAAATGAGATTTGGCATAAATTGTTGATGAATATGGAAATTTGGTTTGGGCATAATTGAGTATGACTTGTATACATGAGATTTGGCATAAGTTGTTAATAATTATGAAAATGGGTTTGGGCATGATTTGGCACATGAGATTATAAACAAAATTTAGATTGGAAATTATGGGTAATTGGTAAATATTGTAATCCAAAGATTTGAAATTGGGGCTTGAATCAAGAAAGTGAAAATGAACGCCTAAGACACGAGGTTAGATTCAGATTGCGGTGTAAGCCTTCCCGGAACCACCCGGAATATCCAACAACCGCAAAACGGTACCTAATGTGAGAGGTCAAAGGCAGAAATTAGATGTGTAATAATGCAAAGACACGAGGTTAGATTCAGATTGCGGTGTAAGCCTGCCCGGAACCGCCCGGCATATCCAACAACCGCAAAACGGCAATCTAATATGGGAGGTCTTGCAAGATTACGGTTATAATGAATTAATGAACACTTTACCAAGATAACACATGTGATTAGACATGGGAATAATAAAGGATTAAATGGGTAACATGGGTAGCATGTGAAACGTAGTAAAAGCACTTAACCAAGATGAGACATGTGATTAGACATGGAGATAAAGAGGGGTTAAGTGGCAATTCCTAGTGGGGACCAAGCTTAGGAGGGAAGCTTATGTCAAGTGTGTGGAACCTTTTCAACCATTAACCCATTTTAGTATCTATATGAGCTCGTACTAGGTCGAGGACAAGGACATGCTTACTGGAGTTGATTGTAAGAGGTCAATAAAGAGTTAGCGATGGCAGTGCAAGTCCAATGGAGTCTTGTACGTGCATGGGTCCGGGCTGATAGGTAAGACTTGTTGCATCATGTAGGTATAAGCTGTGCATTTCAGTAGTATCGGGGTTGCCACCTTCAGGAGTGATACACCTTATTGTGGGACCAACACAGGTATCTACGAGGTTAGGGGGCCGATCGAATGGGATGGGTAATGGGTACAACTAATGGTGGTAGTAGCAAGTGGGGCACCTACGAGAGCAGCTAGGAGTACACGAAGCTACCATTATTATGATTAGTAGGGAGGGATCATCTCTTAATATGTAACTAGTATGTTGGTACGGTGCAGAGCATATCTTATAGTGGTTAGGAGCGCTGTCGATGTCATATCTTGTTTACCTTGTTTACCTTATCACATCTGCTTATGTTACAGCCATCTCTTATATACAGTTTATGTTCTTATCCTGTTACTTTACTGATTATATTGTTAAAGTCACTTGACTCGCCAGACTTATGTCTGACCCCTTTTTGTTTCGCCTCTTTTCTTTCTTTTCCCTCCCAGGTCCTCAGGGGGGATTAGTGAAGCTTGACTTAGATCTCTTTCCTCTTGAAGTGCTTGGAGGTGTTGAAAGTAATGCTCAGCTTTATCTCTTTTTCAGTATGGTTATTTGAAGTGGGATTATGGTTTTGCTTTTATGTACTCTGATAATAATTTTGTTCAAGATGGATATTTGTGTACTTGGCTTTAGTATGTGGTTTTGATGTTGAAACCAAACATGTTTTGCTTTACCGCTGCAATGAATAAATTTTGAATTTTTAAGTGCCATTTTATATAGTTGTCTTGTGATGTTCTGTTGTATGCTCTTATAACGCTCCATGAAAGTTAATGCATTCCCTTAGTGAGTGACATTAACAGACGTGGGGTGTTACACACTAGATCAGCTCAAACACTTACATATTGCATATATGTGTGTACACATTTTGAATTTTTAATGGATAGAAATGGTTGAATCATCACATGGATGTTGCATTTTGGTGAATGGTTGTGCACATATATAGAACTTATGTACTATTAGGATTCTTTTGCATACATATTGGATACATGTCACATGCATATATTGCATTCAGGAGGTCAACTGAATCATTAGACCGCCTGATTTTCGCATCAGTGTAGGGACATATACACAGGACACCTTTGCATATACTCGTACAAAGCATCAGATATTTTAAGGATAATGGATTCTAGTGATTGATGGATGAGTAAATGGGTATAGGATGTTGTTAAATAATAATATTCTTCTTAACTTAGAGATTTCAGGGACGAAATCCTTTAAGGAGGGAAGAATGTAACAACCCATATTTTAATACACATTAATTATATTAAGATGATTCTAAAATGAAGATTAGTTAATCAAATATTTAGAATTAAGTAAATTAGACTTTACTGTTGCGTCTGTTATGAAATTTTGGTTCAGATACTCTTGGTTTACGTAAATCGGATTAAATACAAAAAAGTTATGAACTAAAGAAGATTGAATAAGAATATATATATATATATAATATACAAAATAAGATTAAACAGTGTATAAGTGGGCGACCCCGCCCCCTATCCGGGTCGACACAGGGGTCGACCTAGGTCTAAGGCAGGTCGACCCGTGTGTCAACCCAGGTAGTAGGTGTAAGTAACAATTGAGGTTTCACAAATGGTTTTTTTTGCAGTGAAATTATTAAACCCTAAATAGGATCTATTACGAAATAATAAATCATAATCAAAATTCATACCTAGGGTTTTTCATGCTTTCGAATTGAGGATGAATCAATGTTGAATCGAACCAACAGCACAACAAATCACCGTGCCTCCATTGGTATCCACTTGAACGTTTCTTTATCGATCTGAATCGAAGAAGAAAAGAAGGCATCACTAGCCGCCGTGACTAATTTTAGGTTTTTGAGAGATGACTCCGGGTAGGTTTTATTCTGATATGATCCGATCTAAAAACTATTTTTAGGGTTAGTCGTGTCACTTAAAAGGGAAATGAGCGTCCCTTTTAATAACAAATGCTAACCAAAAAATAGGAACCAACTGAATACTTGCTCCAACTTCAAATAAATATCAATAAATTGATACTTTATTTGCCTAAAATATTTTCTCCTTTATAACGTTCTATTATGTGACCCTATATGTTATTACAACGTTGGCAATGATTTTAAATCGTATTTAAAATCATAAACGGTGATTGGCATTTAGCAATATGTCCCTACTACCCAAGTTATAACAAGATCAACGATTTGATACAATCTTTTCTGTGACCAGTGTCTTAATGTAATATAATCCTTTTAACCAACATATCCAGTGTAACACCCCACCTCCATTAAGGTCACTCACAAAGGGAATGCCTTAACTTTGGTGGAGCATTTTTGGTACAAGTTGCAGAAAAATTACAAGACAGACAAATAAACAGCGGAAAATAAATAACCTTTATTGATTAAAACATAGCTTGTACAAAGATTGTTTTACAACACCAATACTTATTACAACAAAGCATCTGTCTTGTTTAAAATAAAGAAGCATAAACTGACAATGATATTCCCCAATAAAGGTTATTTATTTTCCACTGCTTTATTTGTCTGTCTTGTAATTTTTCTGCAACTTGTACCAAAAATACTCCACCGAAGTTAAGGCATTCCCTTTGTGAGTGACCTTAATGGAGGTGGGGTGTTACACTTGGTATCAGAGCTGGAGGTTACCGGATCAGATAAAAGATTTGAAAAATTATTTTCAAAACGATTTTAAAAGAAACATTTTCAAAAGAAAAGTTTTTGTTTTAAAGGCATATTCCCCAAAGCCATATGCACTATCTTTTGATCCTCTGCTTGAATCCTTGTTTCCTTCTTTCTTGAGTCTCCGGGGCTCCTGGCTTTCTGGGAGGTAACCTCATCGCGGCATGGTTCCGTAGGCTTGATGAGACTATGACACTTGTCAAAGGGCAAATAAGCGCCTAACTCCCATCTGTAGTCATAATTTTCTTTCTAGCAATGTAGGATTCTCCGTACGATGGAGGCAGCTTTCAAGAGACATGTCAACAAGTTACACAAGGATGGAAAAGTTGAGAATGAGGGAGTTTGGCTAAGGAGCACAACACAAGGATGAAGAACCCATGGATATGGACTTGGTTCACAAAGGAGGGGAGGAAAGAACAGTAAAACCTAAAACAAAAGGAAGTATCTTTATTTTGGTATAACAGGTCGTATAATTAAGGGCAAGGGCAAGAACAAAGGATAGGATTTTCCGGAAGGCAAGTGCATGCTCTCACTGCCAGCATACCTGAGAGAGAGGCAGTAAAATTTCTGTTGATAGAGTTTTTCCTTTTGATCATCCTGTTAGTACTCCTTCTGATTTTATCACTTCACCTTTGTATATATCTGCTTCCATAGGTTCTCTGCACCTTAGTACTTGTATAATAGAGGAATCTATTATTGTCTTAAATCCAATTTGTGGTTTGGCTCATTTATCTTTGGTTTGTAAGGATTTGAGATGCTTATGTTTCCGGGTTTCATGGGCTATAGGTTGATTCTAGGCATGGATTGGTTAGCTAGTAATTGTGAAAGGAGAGTAGTTAGACTTTCGACTTGCCTCAGAAATACCCTCGAGATTTCATGCGATCCTAAGGGATCAGTTTTTCTTAGCTACCAAGAATCACTTTATGTATTTATCGACAATTTTTTATCCGTTGGAGTAGCCCATGAGTACGCAAGATTTTTTGATTAGGGTAGGGGTTTTCCCCAAAACTCGAGACAGTCTTCCGCATATATCTAGTTGACAATGCGAAGCCAGTTATGCGATCAACGATAGTTCTGGAGCAAGATTGGTGAGGATAGCCAGAGTTTGTTTGGTTATTTTTCTAGTATCATCTCATATAAATCGTCCAAATTTGGAGGAGGTATTCCTTGGGTGCTTGTCTGATATTGGTTTAGGACTTTGGGGCTTGTACTTGAGGGATGTTGAGTTCGACTAGGATGGTTTGCGTGAGAAATAAATGGTTGTGGCGGGCGCCCTAAGTAAGACTGACCTTAAGAGTACATAGCAACCTTTAGCTTTAGACCCTCAGATTTGTAACATGATGGATAAGCTAAGTAGAGGAGAGACCTCTAATCATCTTAGGATATACACTTGGTATCATGGTTAATGTCTGTTTATCTTGGAAGGTTAATTCGACTACATTGGATAACCTCTAGCACAGTAAGTGACCAATGTCCTATCTTTACTAGTGAGTTGTGGAAATGGAGGTCAAGAAGCTTCACAACCGTGAAGTTAAGGTACAGTGGAGAGAAGCTCATGAAGATGCAACTTAAAAGACTGAAGACTAGATACACGCATCATACCCTTTTTGAGGGTATATCCTTGATCTCTCTTTTTCTGTAGAGTTTATTTGCATGACTAGTCTCTATCTTTTAAGTATATCCTCTTGGTCCTATCCTAAATTCTTAAGTAGAAGCCAATGGATATAAACATGTGTTCGAAACATGTTATGTTTAATGGTTGCAAGTAGTTAATAGTGGTTGCTCGTGAGTGCATATACACACACTAGGCACTAGATTGGCTCAGTCACTTCCTTATTACATATACATATATGTATTTGTGAGACTTGATGTGTTATCATATGGACGATGCATTTGTATGAATGATTGGGCACTCATGCAGGAGTTATAAAATACGATTTGGAGTAGTTGCATACATGATGGACTCATGGCACTGACATGATTTGCATTAAGGAGGTCAACTGAATCAGTAGACCGCCTGATTTTGCATTAGATAAGGACATGTACACACACTATGCATATGATCATGAAAAGCATTAGAAACCTTCTAAGAACAATGGATGCCTATGATTGGATGGTTGATTAGATAGATGTTGGATGGTAGAATAAACATTCTTCCTAACTTAGAGATTTCGGGGACGAAATCCTTTAAAGGAGGGGAGAATGTAACACCCCGTATTTTCGGAAAATACGTTAAGTAACGAATTAAAGAATAATTAATTATAGATCTGAGAATCAAGGGAAACGGGTTACGCCATTGCATTTGTCTTGGAATTCTTCTTGAGATAGAGTTCGAGTTTGCGAGAATCGGACTCCGTATGAAGGAGTTATGGCCTTCGGAAGAATCAAGAATTAGAATGGTTCAAATCAAAATTCAAAATTCAAATTCAGAAGGAGAAATGGCCTGGGCAGGAAATTTCCCGCCCAAGGATCAGGTCGACCAGGGGGTCGACCCTAGTGTCGACCTCCCCTATACAGGTCAACCTTAGTGTCGACCTGGGGGTCGACCTGGGTGTCGACCTACCCCCCTCGGGCAGATCTGAAAACCGATGATTTGTGACTCCCTGCTGAATCATTAGGGCTGAGTTGGCTGTTCTGGATAACTCTATCTTGTCTTAATGCTCTTGATTGATTCTGAGATGATCTGACAGCTCTTATCCAATCAAATCTCGATGAAAGCAACCTGATACCTCAACCCTAAATCATATTAAAAAAACAAACTAAGAGCCATCATGCTGCCATTAGATAACCTAGAGTAGCTGCCACTTGAAGCTAACAAAGAGAAAACCAAGCTAAATCAAAACTAAATTAAAAGAACGACTAATCTACATCAAAGGAAAACTATTCAGCTTCAGAAAAACAAGGCCTGCCTATATTTTGTAAGTACATTTTTATTTCCGATTTAAACATTAATTGGAAGTCATGCCTTGTAAGAAACTGATATTAGAACGGTGCCTATTAGTTTATCTATGTGGATTCACGTTTATTCATGTGATTTTCTATGTCATATTCTTGTGATGAAACTAACTGGGATTGATGTTCTCATGTAGTATGTTTGTGGTTTTTATATGTTCACATGAAACCATCATGTATGTTGATTTTCCTAAGTTATGCCATATGCAAGTTCATGAGGCTAAGCTATGTTCACAAAATCCTATAGGTCTAAATTCATATGACTTTATGATTAGATCCATATATGTTAATTTAAACATGTTTATAGGTTAGATCCAAGTTAGATCTATATATGTTAATTTAATGTAAGTTACATATTTTTATGTTAGATCCAATTTAGATCAACATATGTTCATGGGTATGCAATCTAGATCTGTATATGTTCATGGGTATGTAATTTGGATCTATGCTAGTTCTCGCAATGGTGATTAGTAGATCTAATTTATTCACAATTACATGCCACGTCAAGTTCATACATATATTTATATGTCAAGATTATGTTTATATTGTATGCAAGTTGTATGGCAGGATTCCACAAAATTTATAAGAACCTATCATGTTGTGAATTAATCTATCATGGTTAGAAACTGGGTGATTCCCTTATGTTATGTTGCACATAAGTTGTTAGGCTAAATAATGTTCGTACAACCTTATATATTTAGATCTATAACCTTACATGTTTAGATCTATGTTAAGTAGATCCAATCCCATGCAAGTTCATCCTTACATGCCCAAGTCTAGTTGTGTAGATCTGTGTAAAGTTCACATGCTTATGATTCATTCAAGTTTATTATCATATGCCAAATTTATATGTTGCATTTTTTTATGCTGTTGAAATATTACATGCTCTATGCTTTTCCCATTTTTAGGAGTTAGGCTAAATATCGTGCCTAACACTACATGAAATTTTGCGAACGTACAACGGGGGTAACGTTGGGGGAAAACATGAAATTAAATGTAATTGGCATGTTGTCATATAAGCATGTAAATGAATGGTGGCATGAAAATGGTATAATTTATATACCAAAAATTATGTATATGATTTAGAAGGGAAGTGGGCCATAATTTACATATAAACATGAAAGGAAAATATGTAAATTTTGTAAAAGATGAATATGCCTAACCCGAGGTTAGACTGAGTTGTGGTGTAAACCTGCCCGGAACCAAGCAGCACATCCAGTAACCACAACAATACATGTCTAATGTGAGAGGTTAGTGCATCAAGCCCAGAAAGACCCGAGGTTAGACTGAGTTGTGGTGTAAAACTGCCCAGAACCGACTGGCACATCAAGTAACCTCAACAATACCTGTCTAATGTGAGTCGTTGGTGCTTTAATTAATTAATTAAAGCTAGAAATGGTGAGGTCAAGTAATTAAGGAAACACTCAACCAACTTAACATGTTAACAAGAAAAGATTTGTGGGGTTTAAGTAACTAAGGAAACACTTGACCATCATTACGTGTTAACTAGACAAGTAAGTAAGGTTAAGTAAATATTTAACCGTTATAACATGTTAACCAAACTAGAAGATGGGGTTAAGTACACTTAGAACACTTAACCGTTGTAGCATAAACAGGGTTAAGTTAATGAGAGACACTTAACCAGTATAACTTGATAAACGAGTAAGGTTAAGGAACACTTAACCAATTTGACATGATATAGGGGTGGGTTAAGTCAACATGATCCGCTAGATAACACTTAACCAATTTGACATGATATACGGGTGGGTTAAGTCAACGTAAACGCTAGATAACACTTAACCAATTTGACATGATATATGGTTGGGTTAAGTCAATGTAAACTGCTAGATAGCACTTAACCAAATAAATATGTTGATTAGAAAACCCTCGTAACGGGGACCCATTTCATTAGTAACCCACATAGATGTATCATGGTACCCTGAACTAGGCAGGGTGGGGCACGATTACTAGGCTGATTATAAGTGGTCAAAAACGTCGGCGGTTGGTGCGTTAGTGTAGGTTCCAACGGAGTACGGGCGTGCACATACTCCGGAGTGAAAAAAGCAGGCACTGGGCATCAGTAGTATACACTGTGCACCTTGAATCGTGTCGGGTTGCCACCAGAGGGACTGATACACCCTATGGTGGGACTAGCATAGGTATCTACAGTCAAGCGAGGCTGAATGACACAGGATATGAATGCATGCGAGTAGGAGCCGATCATTAAGGGGATCGTTCGTTATGAACACGTGAGGTTAGTTGAACCAATGGTTAGTAGGTGCAGAGACTATAGTAATGGGTGCGATCACATGTTCATCTTATCATATATTAGGGTATTGTCCTATGTTCTGTTATTACTGTCATGATCCCTTTCCTTGTTTATATACTAGTAATCACTGAACTTACCAGACTTATTGTCAACCCCATTTTCTTTCGTCCTCTTTTCTTCCGTTCCCCCTCCCCCGGTCCACAGGGAGGGAATACTCCAGCTTAGTCAGACTCTTTGCAAGCTTCAAGAAAGTAGATGTATGATTGGGACTCTCTTACCTTGGCTATGGCTTTTGGACACACTTGGGGATTTATGCAGTTTTATTTATGGTTTAAGCTTCTTTATTAAATAATCAAGACAGAAATTATGATGTAATGTTTTGGAAGTTATTTTGAGACAATTTGCTGTAATGCTTTTGTATTGAACCACGTATGCAATAAATGTTTGATTTCCGCTTCTTATATTTATCTGTCTTGTGAATTTTTCCATGTCTTGTACCTATAACCCTCCACCAAAGTTAAGGCATTCCCTTTGTGAGTGACCTAAATGGAGGTGGGGTGTTTCATCCAGGATTAAACTCGATGCATGAAACGTATCACCCTTTTTATAATTTAATCCGTTTATTCTAATCGGTGATTAGACTATATTAAACAAATCAATATTTAAGCACGACCATGCATTTCATAGTATCACTCAATCAAGAGGCCCATGGATTTCACTACGAATATATCATAGGGTTAAATTCATTTAGATCATTTATAGTTTTCATTCGACTCGAGATGTATCCAATAATTGCCTTTATTGTCCACTCTATTACAAGTAACTTTTAATGATATCAAAACAAAAAATATCCTCAAATAAAATTATAATGATTTCAGGTCCGAGGACCAATACATCGCTATCACTATGAGAATAACTTATGATACTGTTAAGTATATTCCATGTAGTCATCTCACGGTGGATCAGCCCAATATGCCATTTTCATGTACGTATTTATGTCTTGACATTAATATTACATATATTAATGACTAGTGAGATGTAGTCATCAGTCAATCAACATAGTAGTCTCAATGTTTTATTATTATCCTATATAAACAATAAAACTTGACTAGGAACATTTAAGAATTATAATACTTAATATATTATATAATCTCATGTTCAAGTCACTTGAACTATATAATTCCGTATTATTATTCTAAGGACATCTTATTATCTTAATATTTATACTATGCAGTAAATATAACATAATAGAATATTTTATTCCAAATAAAATAATAACATCAACAATGTTATTAATGACATCAAATGGATTGCCTCTAAAGCATAAATTCTAACGATCTCCCACTTGCACTAGAGTCAATCATTCATGTATCGTATACTCATGAAACTATGTTACCATCAAACTTCTGTTGTGATAGTGTTTAACTCAATGGGTCGACAACATTACAACATTTTGCAACTTTGTAGATATTTTCATTTCCTCTGTGAACAACTTCACATAAAAAAATAATTCTTAAATATTTGTTTTGATTGATAATAGCCACATTGTTATCGCAATGTAAATCATTGGATCAACAATGAATTAAGTTCAATTATGAACTTCCTAACCCAAAGATTTTATTTCTTAGAATCGGTATACATTTCTTGTTTTAAACTAACATTATTCACAATAATTAACGTGTTATCAATATATGACATTAGAATTCTTGCGTTACTCCCAATCATTTTCTTGTATATACAAGATTCAATCATATTTCGTGGTTTCTGAGGCATTTTGAATTCTATTTCATTCCCATCATTATCTTAAAGACTGGCTCTCCTTTAGAAGGATACCAATTTGAGCAATAAATTTTTTATTCTCAGAGGATTCATGGAAATAATATCCTTTTTCTTCTTTTTGATATTCCACAAAATAATTATTTGATTTGGGCTCGATCTTATTAGAGGAAAGACATTTAACAAATGCCTTACATCCTAAATCTTCGCATTTGACATGATAGGAAATTTCCTAGTCCATATCTTATATGGCGTCTTCAGAATCATTTTAGTAGGATTTAATACAGTTGTTCTAAATTTATTTATTCAAAGATCTGTAAGACTTATTATTAATTGTACCATATCTTATAAAGTGTGAATTATCCTTTTAGACACACCATTTCAATATGGTGTTCTAAGTGGAGTGAGTTGTGAAACAATTTCATACTCATTTGGATAGTCATTAAATTATTGGCTTAAATATTCTCTCAATCTGTTTGAAGAGTATTTATTTTCTATCAAAATTGGTTTTGTACTTCAATTTTGAATTCTTTGAACTTTTCGAAGGCTTCCTATTTGTATTTCATAAGATACACATATCAATATCTACTGATATCATCAGTAAATATAATGAGTAATAAAACCTACTTCTAGCTTATGTGTTCATCGCTCTATATACATCATTATGTATGAGACCCAATACTTACTAACCCATTCACTGTGTCAAATGAAAGGTGATTTAGTTATTTTGCCTAGTAAAGAAGATTTGCACTCTTCACATGATTCAAAATTAAATGATTCCAAAATTCCATCATTATGGAGTTTGGATATGCTTTTGTTGTTTATATGGGCTAACTAGTAATGCTAAAGGTATGTTGGGTTTTAAACATTAAATTTTACCCACTCAGTATTTATGTCAAGTACATTATGGTTAACGAGTTATAAAGATCAATAACTATTTGTGAAATTCCATAAGATATTTTATTTAAATAAAATGAATAATAGTTATTCTTTCATTACAAATGAAATACAAACTTGTCTAAACAAGATTTATAATAACATTTATTTTAAATGGAATTTCATAATAACAATTATTTTATTTATTTATTTAAGCCAGTATATAGAACAAGAATCAACTTTCTATGGATAATCCAGCAACATTTGCTTCGTTTCCAATCGTAAGTCCACTTGTCCTTTTTATCAGATTTCTACTTATTTTGCAATTTCTATAAATTTACATACATTTATGCGATTCATATCTGGTATCTAATACCAGAGATGTATACATAGATTATGATAACATTTATTTCTTATTCCGTTGAAGTTACACTTCAATTTTCATTTCAGATTTCTGATATTTGTGAAACAATTATGTTTAATTTGTTTGAGGACACTTCTCAAATTTTCAATGTTAGTCAAAAAATTTGATTTAATTCAATTTGTCCTTCTTGAGGGTTAATTTAAATTATCAGAGTTACTAATTATTTAATATCTACAGTAGATAATAAATAATAACCGATTCTTAAATATTTATATAATATAAATACAAAAATTTTGACAATCAAAATTTATGTTAACATAAATGTATAATTTAAACTAAAATACGCTCCCACTCAAATTAACATCCCTTTATATATACGTATATATAATGGTGTTTAGTATATACATCTATATATATATTGGTGTTCCAAGATTCGTATCTATTCATGCCTTGACCAAGCTTTGGCTACACCACAAAACACAACCTTTTAAGTGGCATCTTATGTTAATTATTTCATGTATATAACTCTTGGATCACATGATGAACATTTTGTATAGTATTATTCGTTTGCTAAAAATATAGAATAATTCATGCTGTTGTCTCTAAGCCGTAATCTTATTTTGCAGCTTAGTTAAGTCAAACCCAATAATACAATTCAAGTATCACTTTTACTCCATCATGTATAACCAAAATAATAGGATGCACAATGCTTTGGCATTACCTATATCCAGTGATTTTTGACATTGATGAGTGTATTAATGGAAGACTTCACCTTGACTTAATGTAACAAAATTTGCTTTAAAGGGAATTTTATAATTCGAAAATGGTTATTCCTCTCTCTCCATCGTGGGAGAGGGTGAATAGGCGATTCCTCGTCATTTCCAAATTCGCTGCCTAAAACTGTTATTAACTGTGATCAAACCCTATTTTGAAACATCTCCTATCTTTACCAATGAATGCGTCTAACAATCAATCCACGGTTTACTTAGATGCTTTCGATTTGGGGTTTGACAAGTGGGATCTGAAGCACAAGAGCGATTCGATTGTCTACCACACAATTTGGCTCTATTATCAGATTTCGATTTGGGATTTGGTGACATCCCGTAGAGATTCAACGCGGTATTCTTTAGGCGGGATAGATATTGGTAGGCACACCAATGCTTAATCTATTAGTGCCTAATTTATTTGATTATTTTTGTGGATCCTTGCATCTAATTTTTTTGTCATACTTCCATTAT